>JAODVM010066662.1:0-17480 GCA_025400095.1 Phenganax marumi | reverse complement strand
AAGTCCAGCGTTCTTTGCGGGTTTGGTTTGTTGATGTTTTCAATTGACCGGAAGTCTCGCGGCGGCCATCTTTGTACACCAATTCGTCATTTCCTATTGTTTTCTATGGCTTCACTTTCGCAGCCGGATGCGCAATCCAGTTATATAGAAATCAATGGTCGTAAGCCAAGTATTCTTGCATTTCATTTACTTTAAGGGTGAATTTTTTTCTCATAACAACACCCCATGTTTTTTTTACAATTCCTTCTCAATTGTTCAACTCGGGCCCCGTTTACACGGTACCGGATTCGCATGGTCACGACATCGGCTTTAGCCGTTGTACGCTTATATTTGTTCCGACAGCTTTTTTCTAGGATTAGTTGTTATTAAGTTCTGCAAAGTTATCATAAATTTATGAGCTAAACTCTTCTCGAAACTGCTCAATTTGATGTTGTGACCTTGTGAATCCGGTTACAACTATTCTGCCTTGTCTGTTCTTTGAGCGTGTAAACGCGGCCTCAAACTTTGTAAAGTTGAAAAGAGGTTGACGATGCTAAAGTTTGGTTTTGTGACCGCCAGTGCACGCAAACTAAACAAAACACAAGGGACTTTGATCAATGATCAAACTTGGGCTAGAATGCAGTTGAGCTAGCTTAGTGCAAGGTAGGATTGCGGGCTCAGCGTTCGCAATCTAATACTATGTTTTTTGACTGGTCAGCGTCGTAAGGTGTCCGCTAAACTGCATTCGTCCCCAAACTTTTAGACTATCTCTTACTTCTGGCTCTATGTACGAACAAGAAAAAGTTTAAGTTCAATCTTGTTTTTTCCCATTTTTCCAGTTACGTTCAACCGTGGGAAAGTGAATTCATTGACTCGCAGCGAGTGTGGGCTGAGTATGCATTGAAACGACAAGAGGCGAACGCCCAAAACAGGTGTATATATTTACGATTTACTTGTAACGCACATTTGTGTATTTCTCATTAAATTTTAGTTTGTATTAAATGTATGTGTGTATAATTTCTCTACTATTAGGCGTTTGACGTTGGAAGATCTCGAGGACTCGTGGGATCGAGGCATTCCTCGCATTAATACTCTTTTTCAGAAAGACAGACATACTCTCGCTTATGATAAGGGATGGAGGGTCAGAACTGACTTCAAACAATACCAAGTAAGGAAATATCAGAACAAAAACTGGTACATTTTGAAAAATTTTAAATTTATCAACGCATAAACAGCCAGAATAAGCCTTGTTGGCTTTCTTTCATAATGATGTTGATTTCTCTATTTGTTCATCGTTCGGGGCCCTATGAGGCTTACTAAAATCGACCTATACGTGTGGTAGTCTTGTTTGTGGTGGAAAACATATAAACAGATGAGAATATGTTTGATTTGCTAACTGTTAAGCCTGTTTTTCACTAGGCGGGATTTTCCGCGCGGGAAACAAATCTAGCAACGTGATTGGTTCGCTTCGAGAGGGGATATATATTGCTAGCCAATCAGTTTGGTGGATCTATTTTCCGCACGGAAAATTCCGCCTGGTGGAAAACGGGCTTTAGGCTAGTCTAAATTTCTGGATTTGACTATCATTCACCGCCCTTTGAGAATTACTGTTCGCTATTTTACTTCGACAAATTGCGTGGTATTCTGTGTTTTGCACGGAGTGGAATAGTGATGGAAGAAACGATGAAAGCTTAAACATTTCTGGCGTTTTTTTCATGCAGGTTTTGAAACAAAATCCGTTCTGGTGGACGCATCAGCGTCATGACGGCAAGCTGTGGAATTTGAACAACTATCGAACGGACATGATTCAAGCTCTTGGAGGCGTCGAAGGAATCCTTGAACACACGCTGTTCAAGGGTACGTATTTTCCTACATGGGAGGGTCTCTTCTGGGAGAAAGCAAGCGGTTTTGAAGAATCTATGAAGTACAAGAAACTGACCAATGCTCAACGATCCGGTTTGAATCAAATCCCGAATCGACGTTTCACATTGTGGTGGTCGCCCACTATTAACCGAGCAAATGTAAGTTGAACCTGCTGTATAGATCTGTGGCCAGCGTATTTTGGAGAACGTTATGTTATCCCCTAGTATAGGGTGTTTTAATTATTAAGTCTTCACCGTACCTAAGTTGGCGTAAACATGAGCGAACATATAAAACAAAGTTTTTGGTAAAGTCTCAAAGCCATACCTCCAAAGACTATGTTTTCCCGTTGAACAACTTCTGATAAACATGAACGACAAGTTTAAAAATACTTCGGTCAAATCTCCAAACCACATCTGTAATGACTCTAAGGCTACGTGCACACGGGCGCCGTTTTCAAGCGTTTCCAAAAACGTTTGTGTCTCGTTTGTCGTTTCAACGCTTAGTTAACACTTTCCAAGGGAAAATATTTTCAATATATAAAATTAGCTACAGCCTCTGTCCTATATATTGTTAGTGTTTGCATCCGTTTTTACGTGAAAACACAAATGAACGCTCAAACGCGTTACCGTGTGCACATAGCCTCATTAGTTTAAGGAACCAATAAACTCAAATAAAACAGACTCTATATGTACAAAACTTGTTGACTTACACCACCACAAATAAGGAAACAGAAGGTTAACATCCAGAGGAAGTGTATGAAACTGGAAGACGACGAAAACACGGCCATGACAAGCTTAATACGAAGAAGAAACTAGGACGCTGTCACACCGACGAACAACACATGCCAAGTCGAACCGGATGCAAGCCGGTGAAACACCGCGACTGAGTATCTGAAAACAAGAAGAGACATTATTACAACCCACGAACGGAAAACACGTTTAGTATATTACGAGAAATCACGCCATTTCCCCGCAGACAATTTCAAGATTTTCTACCATACTAATGTAACAATATTAAAGTCATATGCTTACAGATGACCTCAGGTATAATCTGATAAGCAAGTCAAGCACTAACGAAATATTGTGACCTCGTAAAAGTATGCATTTCAACATGTCTTTCTTATTAAAGTTTCCGAAAGACTACACTGTCTACTCTGTGCAGGCTGTCCTCCTAGGGTGACATGTCTTCATCATTTGATAGCTTATTTGACAGTATAAAGCTTGGTGCTGTAGTTTACTTTTCCTTCTGTAGTAACACTTGATCAACAAGAGATGACTCTTGCTGAATCTATAGGAGGAGCAGTCTGGAACGAATAGAGCTATCCAGAACAGATATATAGCCAGTTTAAAGTTTCCTTCTGTAGTAGCACCTCACTAGATCTCTGGAAAGCGTGGGTTAGAAGTGATACAGTTCCATTTGATTTATATATTCTCTGTACAAACGCAGACAGGAGTCTATAGTTTGACTCCGATCACGGTAAACAATTTGTCTTCTTTCGTGCGCTTAATTTGTTAGACTAGAATGTACATTTCTAACAAGAAAAAGTGTTCCTTTTTGTAGATTCAGTTACAGCAACATCGATCTCTAGTGAAACTTATGCGACAACAGCAGCGTTCTTACAATGCGGCTTCCTTCGTTTTATTATTTTTACGATGGAAAATATCTGTCCTTTTTTCATTCTTCACTCGTCACACAGCAGAATCAATGCTAATGAGCATAGTTACAATATTTGCACAAGGGCGAATTACGAGAACGTGGGAAAGTAATGTTCATATGAGTATGCGTGGGCATTGCTTGGCAAAGAAACTTGTCTCTGATCTCTTTTCGTCTGAAGAGGGAACGCCAACGCAACTTACAGTATTAGCGAGTTTAAGCAAGCGACGTTTTTGACAACACGAACGGCATGAGAAACGTCAAAAGACTGGGTCAAGAACGGTGATTGGTGGAAAACGTCAACTTTTCTTCCGGTCGGCATCCGTGTTGTCAAAAACGCCGCTTGCTTAAACTCGCTATTGTAACGATGTTGCCGACTTGCACCAAACGACTGCAGTCACATGATCACAGTCATGTGACCGAAATCCCATGACCATAATCACTTGACCATTTTTAAGTAAAAATTCAATCACACTGATATAAATTGATATAAATATACTGGTGACAGCGCGACGCGACGTCAAAAAGTTGTTGACTTTTGAAGCGATAATAGGTCGTGATGTTGTTATTCTGGTTCTGCGTAAACAGTTTCCTTCCGATCATTAGAAGGAAGTATTTGCCCCAAACGATATTTCGCAAAAGTGTCATGCTTGGTAGCACGCCAAAACTCGTGTTTGAGTTGGACAATTTATTTTTAACTCCGCGCAATTCAATGTCCGCATAGGCGTACCAGACGGGAGAGCAGGGGGGGGGGACAACTGCCCCCCCTAACACATTTGAAACAAGGAAAGTCGGGCAATTTTTCGTGAAATTTCGCAACATTTCGGGCTGCATTGCCACAAAGTATTTCAGCACACCACATACACGGCATAGCTCCCATCGCTCTATGCTATCAAGCAAATTCATTGAAATGATTTCATCATAAATTGATCCTTTCTTGGGGCAATCTTTTTTCGTGCAAAATGGATTGCCCCCCCCCCCCAAACAAATTTGATCAGGTACGCCTATGAATGTCCGTTTACTTTTTAGCCTCTGACTAGGTATATTGTTCTTCTACAACCGTCACCGATATCGCTTTTTAATTACCAAAAACCGGGAAAAGCTTAAGCAAAGGAGGGGCGCTTTTTCGAGGGAAAATGTTTCGTTGAGGAAATGCGGTAATGCTAAACTTTTGACAAAACTTGCTCCCGTTTCCAAGCAATACGAATTCTAGAAATTGTGACTATGACTATCACAAGCTCCAACAATACTTTACATATAAAGCAAACTAGCTAGCGTGGAAAACCTTTATTGTTTCACTTTCTCTTCAAATCCTTTAACTAATGATTCTCAAGAGGTAAAACTAACACATTCTCAGTTCACAAGTGGAATTAAAGTTTCACGAGTTTCTATAGAAACAGTCATTGGACAAAAACCACAACGCAAACAATATAATGACGTCATCGATGATTTCCTGTCGGTTTCCAAGAGTTCATTCTTTATTGCGCAACGTGATGACTTTGCTATTTCACTATCTCTAAATTCAAACAATTCTACAGTCACTGAGAGAACAAACAGTATGATCTATTATAGCCTATCTCAAATATATCTCAAATGTATCTTATGTAATAGTGATGAAGTCCGTGATGAATTTCATTACTTACGATGAACTGCACTAACGAGAAGTTTAAATACCTTAGATATAACTTCATAAACGCGATTTATGCGACGTAAATGAAGCTTTTCACTTGTTTAACGCTCAGGAAATATTTCGATATGTACTTAATATTAAAGAGAAATCTATTATGAAAGTAACATCGAAATATGTTCATGACATACTCTATCTATATGATAGCTTAGCAGTATGACAAGCATCAAATGGTTTTTCGTCATATATGTATAAAGATATTTAAACTGTTGGATCAAGTGTTAGTTCACATACTCCTGTAATGGTGTTTTTATGAAATAAAAATATATATGAATATATACTTTCTCTAACGATTCCTGTTTCGCAAAAACATCGACTTTTCAAATGATTATAGTTCCTTCTCTCAATCTCCGGACGATTTTTTACTGGTAACTAACAATAGTCTTGTAAAGCCTAATTCTCAGTGTAGATAATGAAGTAAACATGCTTGCGTGACCGATAAGTAAACTTCGCTAAAAGCGAGACAGTCATATTTATAAAGACATTCTTAACTCCTTAGATACAGTACGAAAGTCGATTGCTATTTATCTGCCTTTGAAAAGGACTTAGTCCGATAATCACACGACCTTTAACTACCCCACATGCAGAAAGGCGAGTCTGATCACTCCCATTTAAGTGCTTAGACATATCCGAGTCGATATAGCGAGATTACATCTGAAAACATTAACTCTGGACATATCTTATTCTACTCTTGAGAATCCACTGTAAACTACAAGTCAAACGAAGTCGCGCCTGAATGTCTATAATTGATTGATATCGATTGCACATTTTCATGCAAAAACTCAGTCTCGTCTTGGTAAAAACTAGTTAAAGAGAGTTGAAAATAACACCAGGCATAGCGTATAATGATCTAGAGTTGAATCAGCAGTACTTTCACCCCACTTTTACGGCATAATTGTTCAGAGAAGAGAAAAATAATGTGTATTGAATCAACTGAATTCAGAATACAACCTGACCAACACGGGACTTCACGTTTGACCTAACATTATCACCCCACCAAGATTATACGTTTCAAAACACTAGCTGCAACAACTGACCTCACGTAGAAACAAAATGGAGTTCGCGTAGCTGGGACTTCCACTCTGTTTGCAAATCCTGGCGATATCAAACCAATTTAATTTTATTGTATGAAATATTCTTTCATTAGTATATCAACGCAGTCTATCTATAGTTTACTCTCAAAGTTGTGAAATTATTTGTGAGGTTGACTAAAGCCGATTATTACGTTGGGGAAACACTATCAGTCAACCGAGATTACTTTCTATACTTGAGAAAGACGCACCTACCCAACTGAATATTACGTTTGAGATATCATCACACGAGAATAAATCATGTGCACTCTCACGAGCTCATTAAATGAGATTCACGAACAAATACATCTTATAATCCGCTGTTAATCTGTGACCAAGAAATAAAAAATCTTCACGGAGACTTTTTAGGCTAGATCCCTATAGTACCAAACTGTTAACCAAGAACGGGGATATGTTCACTTCAATGGACTAGAAATAATGACGCAAAATAAACCAATGATAAAGCTTAAAACGTTTATCACCAGATTACTGCCAGAATATCAGCTAGCGATCTAAATATCAATACGGCAGAATCTAGAGGAATGGCAGCAGCTTTAAACTAATATGGTATATATGTGGACCAAATGCGTGGTAATTTTAATTCGATTTTAGTTGGAAAATAAATTTTACGGTGTGCAAATGAGTAAAACATGTACAAATTTCAACTGCAAAATCTATAAGCGCCAAGAAATAAGCCAAAGGCAATTAAAACCTATCAAATTCGTATCCTGACTTGACTCTACTCTTTTTTAACTGGTAAGGCAAAAAAATAGCGAAAACCGCTAAAAAATCTGCAATGTACACGAGGTCTAATCTCAATTATAATTCCTATAAGCCAACAGTTCGCTTACTGTCAAGCAGAGGCTACGATAAGCGACTGCAGCCTATCGATTTAAACTTTAAAAAAAAATTCTGAAAAACAAGTCAACATACTATAGACCAGCACCGTAAAACTGAGTTGCTATAGTCGTTTAAGCTAAACCATTGACAGGACTAAACTATAATATTCAAGCAACTACACACAAGTTCCTTTGAAAACATTAATTGCCCCAAACCTTTGCAGCAGCGATTCTAAGAGGTTGTAGCAGTATTGAGTTGCTATAGTCATGTAAGCTAAACTATGCATTGACAGAACTAAACTATAATATTCAAGCAACTACACGCAAGTTCCTTTGAAAACATTAATTGCCCCAAACCGTTCCAGCAGCGATTCTAAGAGATTGTAGCGGTATTCAGTGGCAAATGTGCGAGTGTGTCTCTATGCTATAGATAAACTCGTGGTGGTATAGATAAATTATCAATAAATTCTGGCGCACGCTTGGCAAATATGCCGTGCATCAGGTATTGAATAATATGCGCTTCCTGGCTGAATATTATAATACTGCGGGCAAATCAAACATATTTTTCCTAATATACTAAGTTTAGTTATCAAACTTCCGCAACATACATGAAGTGTTTACAAAAACCTCTCGAATAGACACGAAAATACATCCGCGTGACAGACTGTACGAACTCGAAATAAACAAACGAAATAAACAATGTGTTTTATGTTCATAGTCCGAAATATATTTTAGCGCAGTACGGAACGTTAGCGGATATGCCGAACAGATAAAAAACAAACAAAAGTGAATATGGTAAAAAATAGAAAGAGTTAAACGTTTGAAAACTTACCTTCAAGTAGTAACTTTGAGTTGGTTGTGTATAGAGCGTCGCTGGGTAATTTGCCTAATAATTTATCAGTTCACAAGTCAACGTTCGTTGGTATTCGCTCTTTAAGTTTCTGGTGCGAGCAGCAGCTGCAAATGACATTAAAAGAGAACGTTTAATGAGATAGTAATCGGCTAGTAGCTGACACAGTTGGATATCCGTATTTAATCTCCATTTTTTTAATAAAACAATTTGTTGTTTCAATGTACCGGACTCATGACCAGCAACCTGGAACCTAATGGTTTATGCGACCACGCTTTTGGACTTGACTATACCGGTACGACTGTATAACTGCACATGCAAGATACTAGATAGATTTGAGCGCGAGTAAAGCTCTCTTATTTTATATATTTTACATCAGCAAAATAACCTAGATGTGTCTTCATGAGATATCTTATTTTGAATTTTCAAGACGATTCATGCTAAAAAAACAATTAAAGTACCTGTTTGATTATTTCAAGATAATTGCACGCGAATACGGAAAACGTAGCTAAAGAATTCAGTAGGTGAAATGAACGAATCTAGCCATGATTCATGCAAGTCTGGTTTTTGACTTATGTCAATATAATTATGGATTAAACCTAAACGATATAAGAAAAAGTATAATCTCGTTATAGAGATTCTAAATATGGCTTATGCAAAAGTAATCAGTTCACTAGCCGTTTCTGAGTCCTTGGAGAGCCGTACACAGCCTTCGGCTATCAACAGCGTGGTAGGTCTATAGGCAAAGACAGCACTCTAGATAACGAATGTTTATTCAGCATGCCCCTTCCCCTGCTTCTAGAGGTGCCATCTTTTACTGGTGACAATCAGCGGTGATAATTAGCAGCGCTATTACTGATTAGTAGGTGAATCCTGGCTTTCGCATGGTTTTCGTATTATTTTTTTGCGCCGTGACGATCCGCGAAAACCAGTGTGATGTTGTGTGAGGGTCAAGAACTTCTAGAAACTCCTAGAAAGTGTGCATTTCAGAAGCCTATTCAGCTTCGAGTGACAGCTAATTCAGTAAGGTTAGAACATTTTGCAAAAACACAATGAGCTTCTGTGTAAATTTCTCCAAGTGAAACCCAAATGCACCGAGAGAAGCGAAAAATTCACCAGCTTCAAGCCCTGTTTGCATTGGTGATTTTCATTCCGACTTTTTCTCATCTAGGACATTTTCCATTACGGCCGTTTTGACCGCGCGGGCGGAGCGCGCGTTTTTGAACATGCTCTGTTATTGATTCTCTGCTCTTAATCTCGCGTACACGCGGAGAGAGTTGAATTACTTTTCACTTTCCTGGCGTGCACGCGAGACCAAACTGCCTACAGACAGACAAGAACAGAACATGTTCAAAACTGTGCACTCCGCCCGCGCGAGCAAAACGGCCGTTGATCACGCCCTTTAAGGCTATTTTCCACTACCGCTGACTTTTTATATCACAAACATTCATTTGCAATATGCTTTCACAACCATCAACAATTTTGCCAACCTCGTCCCCAGGGCCTTCCCATCGCTCCCGCGCCATCGTGAGAAGGCCCTGGGGACGAGGTTGCAATTTTGCATAAATATTGCATACGTTTAATCAGGCTCAAACGGACTAAGTCATACTTGGGCGCTCACTTCTCCTGATACAAACTTAGCTATCATTTTGAACGAGGTTACACGAAACTCAGCTTAGTTACTTCACCCGCATACGACACAGCAATCTCTCGACCTTTGGATGGTGGCCGCAACTTTCCGGAAATTTACATGACTATACGAAAATTTTCTCCCAAAACGTGCAAATATTGATTTAAGTTAATTTCCGCCTAATCTTAAAATGTTGACAAACATTCGGGAAACACGAATAATTTTTAAAATAAACATGAACTAATGTACGAACAAACCAAGATAGAAAAATATCAGAATAAAAAACTAAAAGAGCAATTAATGTCTTATTCAACAACCGTTACCATTTAGGGGTTGGTGTCACAAAGCACTCACTCTACTCGAGCGAAGACATGAGATGGCAGTCAACTTGCAGTTATATCATGAGAATAAAATGTCAATCCGTCTATACGTGGTGAAAAACTTATAAATACGTGCGAATAAGTTAATTTCGCTAGATCGCATAGGGATATACATAAACTACTGAATTTGACCGCCATTTGCTACCTGTGAGCCTTAGTGATAATCCATTTATTATGAAATGAAAATAATATTAGTAACATACTTTTCAGTTTATTATATACCAGCGCATGTAAGAAACCAAAGAAAACGATTGCCGGTGTGAAACTAACCTCTGGTGAAGTCTTTAATCTTGAAATTGACGCAAAACCTCGGAAGCTTGACGAAAGTCAATCGCTTTAACCTAATTGGGAAAGAACGTACATTAAACGAAAATAAAATAAACTATCACACAACACGCTAATGGTGAACAGTGTATTAAAGTATACTGAGTAAATATGTACACACTTGGGCGAAATCACCAAAAATTTGTAGGCAATTATTTCGACAAACAGAATTTCATCGAAGACAATCAAACTAACTTAACCCTTCAGTTGTTAAAAGAATGAAATTTACCCCCAATTAAGTATGACCGCACGTCTATAAGGTATCAATTACAATTCTTTTTATCAAGTCTTAAAACTTTTTAATTAGACTTCTCAAATTTCAAATCACCCGCGGCATTAACAGTTAAACTAGCGGGGTTTCAGTTCGCTTCAAAGCACAGCAAACGATGGACAAACTCAGAAGTTTAAACCATTACAAGAGCAAGCAAACTTACTCCAACTTCTACATGAATTTTTTAACAAATACAGGACTAATGAACTTATAATGAAAAGAATCAACATTCGTTCTCTCATGATTAAGTTGAACACTGCATGGACCTAACGCAAATGAATATATTTCGTGCTTATTTTAGTTTCATTTAGTTTAATATTTCCTGTTTACAAACCAGAATCATCGCTATAAAACTCTTGCGGACTGCATGGGACGAAGTGCTAACTGCATGATAATGAAAGTCTTCCCGTCCCCCTGAGTTTGCATATAAATCCGCATCTAGCTCACGTAACAGCACTTCAAGATTGTCGCAACTTGGAGCAAGAAAAGGATGTGGTTTTTGTCACAAGTGTAGTAGTCTTTTACAACGAGGAAAACACAAACATGAGAAAGAATAGACTGGATTTCCTTGTTCTCATAAGGGTGTAGACTGCTTAAATCCACCACAATCCGCAAATCTGTGAGGCAAAGTGAAACCAACCAAAAATATAGATGCATTCGCTATAATTTAAACTACTGCATCACTGCATTGAACATTAACAGTGATGACACTATTTATAATACCATTACTTCTAATGAGATCTATGATGGGAAAATTAATGCAAAACAATAATCGGACCCACCTTGAATCCGTCTCATCCTCAGCAAAACCTCGCTTCCGACGAAATACTTGACAAAAGCACTTCAAAGGGTGAACCGCAGAAAATCTGAAGAAAAATGCACAGAGATAAACTATGAACTAGAGCACGTCAGTATATATAAATTTTACGACAAAGGTTTGACGGTAAATGCTTCCACTGTAATACAAACAATTTAGAGAAACGGAAGTGCGCCAATGTTTACATTATGTCTGTCGAGCAAAGTAACTATAATTGAACAACAAGACGTAAAAATTTTTTAAAAATTTTTCGGAATGAATACAAAGATAGACGAGAAGCAATTGCGCCTTTAAGGCTACAGAACTCAGACAAAACATGTCTCGAATACTGGACTTGAAAAGAAAACCATCGTTGCTTGGATTGATGTGTTGCAAAATAGCGGCGCCGAGTGACGACAGCATGGTACAAGTAACTCCTGGGAGACGAAGAATGTAAAACGCGAGATAGCTTACATTTTTTCTTGTTTCTTTTAAATTCTTGCCGGGCAGGAGGACGGTTCTCATGAAAATCAAAATTGACTGCTGCCGGTTAGAACCGCGTGCTGACAGTAATGGTGCTAGCCTTGGTGGTGTGGTGGTCTGTGCATGCGGAATTTCACCTGTCGCAACTTTAATTACCCTAAACGTTTTTCAATTTCTTGCGCGTGACTGTCTGAATTTTTTAAAAGGTTCTTGCTCAAAACATCAAGGTTTCTGATTTGTCTTCTGAAGCACTACTCATTTTCTCTACTCATCTCTTGCCGATGCCGAAACTACACTAGTTTCATAATTACAGTCAGTTTCAAAAGTATCTGCAACACCAACAGTTTGTCACGATGAGCACTAGTATGTTGGACGTTTTAGGCTAATTTGCTCACGTCACCCCCGCTCTCCCTGTCAAGGTTGTTTTTAAATATCAATCACATATGGCGCACTGGCACGTAATGTAGTCAAAAACAAACGCACAACATGGATTAGATTTTAGAAAGCGAAGGAGGAGAGAGAGTAGTAAGAATACTCAGCAGTTGAGATAAATAGCTGCCCCAAGACTTTTGAAACTGATTGTACACTTACAATACACTGCACTGCAGCAATTGACAGTTTTATAAAGTAATTGTACTTGAAAACTTCAATTCTTTCAAAAGATATTTTTTCGGCGGAGTTCTACAAATTGTCTGATTTACTGGATAAGTTTTTGATGTTTTTCACATTACTGTATTTGCGGTGCCTGTCAATACTTAATTCTACTGGCGTTAGCAAAATTTAGTATATGAATTGCTTATCTTTTTGCCAGTGACAATCTTTCGATGTCCCTTTGGTTCATGTGATGTACTCTTGTCTCCCATGGTGTTTCTGCATATGGTATATCACGTATCTTGTTTCACACTCTGTCAAAAAAGAAAGTCTGGTTTTCATAAATCGTACTTACTCGGCAAAGACTTACATCATTGTTGAAGATCACAAAACAACGCAGACGAACTACCACTTTATGAAAGAAAAGTCGTGAAGAAGACGACTCACACTTTCAAACTGAATTTCATTTTGTCAAACTGGAGTAACGAACAAGATCTATGCTAATAGTTGAGGTTTTTCTCAAAAAACTAATACAAATTGTCTACCTGCGTCGACGATTGCCCACCAAAGAACCGCCGACTAAACAGGCCGCCCCATTGCAAAGAGCCGCCCTGTTCTTTCTGTTTTTGATTAATGATTTCTTGTTGTTCTCGTAGTTTAGCTTGGTTCCGTTTGAATGCCTCGATGACATCGTCTTCACCACGGTAGTAATCCAAAACTGTTCGCACATCTTCAACATTTGAAGTTGCAATCGCTGAAAATGAAAGAAAGTGCAGTTTTTTTATCAGAAAACAAAAAAAAAAAAAAACGATAATAAACAAAAACATTAGCCTGGAAAGCCAGACAACTTTCAACTCATTTTTGAGTTGTTCGGACATCTCTTTGTTCAGAGATGAGCTAAAAATTGTCCAACTTTGCAGGGTACAAAACGCATCATCAGACCTATCAACAATACAACAGACAACAAGAATAAACAACAACATTCAACGCATGAAGGTAGACCCTACAGGAACTACAAAAAACAGCCACAACAACGTTCACTGTATGCAGTAGGAAAAAGAACAGCGTAAAATAAAAGAATCCAGCACTCACCAAGTAAAAGGGGAGTGAGGTCAAACAGAGTTCTGTCCGAAGGATCTCCTTGCCATTTTTTTAATACAATTGTATTCCTCTCATAACCACTGGTAGCCTTTGCATCGCAGTCAATCATAATTACTTTTGAGAGATCTCGATTCAAACTTCCTAAATCCTTGAAAATGAAGAAAAAGAACAACGTAGTTCATCTTCATGACTCAAAACTTAATTATTTTCGCTGCTTTTATTTCAACGTGAGCTCCTCACCTTCACGTGCGTGCCATTGGTGTACTTGGTTGCATCTCGAAACAAACGATACGTGATGAACCCTTGCGGATCCAGCCCTTCTAAAATTGGCATCGCTCCCTGCCAAAAATTTTCACAAACATGACACCAACTACTAGTAAGTACATTATCATGAAAAACCACGCAAAACTTACAAATCCATTTTCATGAGTATAAACAACAATTTCAAACAAAGGTGTTTTACACTGCGACAAAAAAACATCAACACCAGGTCTCTTGCGGAATCTCCAACCACTTTGACGCTGAGGAAAGTAAAATCAATAAGAATAAATATATTTTATTCATTGATAGAGATTCAAATTGTTTTTGCAACTGCTCCAGCAAGGTGTTAGTCGCAAATAGAGAAAAACCCATGTTTAACTCAAAATCAAGAAATTTTGTGTGAATACATAGTGGGTCCACATTTCTTTGTGGATCTTGGGGCCTCCCAACCTCTCAAAACGTTT
Organism: Phenganax marumi; assembly: GCA_025400095.1. Taxonomy (NCBI): domain Eukaryota; kingdom Metazoa; phylum Cnidaria; class Anthozoa; order Malacalcyonacea; family Clavulariidae; genus Phenganax; species Phenganax marumi. The sequence goes on along the minus strand of JAODVM010066662.1, from coordinate 3,238 downwards.
TGTCTTTGAAATGCCGAATGCTGTATTTCAAGAGCAATTTTGAGCAAATACGGTACTAGTCTATTATCAGATGAGAAAAAATTATTGAATAATAATAAAATAACAAATTTTTGGCCGACCCGAATTGGGAAATGGCAGCTTTAAGGTAACTGAGATGACCACGTTTAACATGGAACTTTCACTGTAGCTAAAACCCTGTCCAGTTGAGGCCATAAGCCTGGTACACTCTACGTATTCTAGATAGCACAATCAACTGTGTTAAACACCTATGGTACCAGTTAAAATACAAAGTCTGCTTACATCATATTCAGGGTGAATAAGAACATCGGTCATTTCCATAACTAAAGTATATGGTGGTTGATAATATGGTTCTGTAAGTGGCTCGGGCAGAAGTAACTCACTGGACGGCTCTGAAAACAACTGAGAGGCACCAAAATTATAAGACCACAACTGTTTTGAAACTTAAGCTACGATAAACTTATGTACCTCCCAAGTTTCCTTAATTTTATCTCGTGCTCTGTATAAATACGACAAAGGAAACGGTTCTGAAAGGTATTAAAACAACTCATCAATCATTACACAATTAACCAGACAACATTTTATGTTAAATTCGCAAAAAACTTTTACAATAGATTGTCTACATCAAAAAACCCCATGCGATGTTATAAACTACAGAACACCCACAATTTGAATAATCTTTACCATTGCTGTGTGCAACAACATTCTGTAACAAAAAGAAAAGCTCTAGTTAATTGAGAGTAAGAAAGACAGGTCAACGTACTGCAGGATGCTAATGTCCAAGAAAATTCTATTGTATTATATTGCTGTCATATACCTTGCCATCAATTCCTGTATCAGGCCAACCTGGAATATAACGTGTGACAGTTCATGGCCAAATATAAAAATAACCAGCTGACATAAGACTTTGTGGAAACACCACGTAAAGGCTTATGAACCAAAAGCTTTGCATAAATACATTTACGTAGCGTTCCCACAAATTCTAATATAGCTATTTAAAATCACCACGCAAACATTCAAACAGCTTATAAAAATACTACTTTAAAGCTGAAGTTTCAGTACTAAGTAAAACATTTCTGAGCCACTGTAAATCAAACTTGACGTGGTACTCACCAAGGTACACAATAAACCCTGTTGTGCTTGCGGCAAAACCAGCACTTACAAACAACCACGTTCTTAAGGAAGGACCTTTCCTTTCTTTTGCTTTAACATAGTGCCTTGCAACCGGCATATATCTGGGAAAAAATCTATTGAAGCACTTAGTTTCATGTGGTATTCGACATTGCGCGGATAGTTTACGGATATACGGTGAGAAAGACAGTTGTTTTGCGCGAAGCAAGTTTCTTACATGCAGAAAACAACTAGTTGAAATTTTTAAATTCAAAATTGCTCCATTGACCGCCATCTTGGGTCACCCGATTGGAATAAAAACTCGCGAATAACTCGTCTTACTAGGGAGGGAGCGCTTATTAGAATAGAGCAAGCAGGGGCGCTTATTAAAGAGAGGGCGCTTGTTTGCGGGAGCGTTTAATTGAGGAAGGCCTACTTTGTTAGTATCTAACCACAATTAGTAATGAACTTTTACACTAAATGCGGTCACAATTGATAACACTTCAAAATTAATAAATAATTTATCAACCAATTATTGATCAACACCAGTTCTTAATATTAAAGTTACCGTTGCCAAAGTAGCTGCATTCACAGGGAATGCTCTCACCATTGCAGTGCTAAGGCCTCGATAAAACACAGGCCACCCTCCCGAATAGTAGGTCCGCCTAACGCAATCTAATAAACTTTTGTACTTCCCATTTATGTCAGCCTGGTAACGCGATTTCACAACGTCTACAGCATAAGTACACAACCATGATATTGAGCCAGTCACTCCACCGGCTATTAAAAGATAAAAAATCCCTAGCTCATGCACGTTTTCATGCTCCCTTGTCATGCGGAAGCAAAGTTCATGGTACAATGCAAAGTAGCAGCCCATAGCAGGTGACTCCCTCGCAGCAGTAGCAATAAAACCTCGATAAACCCCTTTTATCCCTCCACTCTTGTAAATTTTACAAAGACAGTCCCACGACCCAGTAAATCGCAGCATCTCATCAGGCGTGTGAAGAATCGTGTGTTTATATATCACACCTTGACCTTGAAGTTGCATTTGAGTTTTAACAAGCTCCATTGGAGACACCACAACTGATTGCGCAAAGCCAGCAATGGTGCCTGATAGACCCAAGCTCACAGCACCAGGTTCAAGTCGACGATATACCAACCCTTGCACACCAAAAGTTATCGCATTCATGGCTGCAAACCCCACGAGAGGCGGAGGCAGTCCCTTATACAAGCCAAAAACCTAGAATACAGAACTGTTAGATTTGGAAATTGACCAGTCAATCAGCATTGAGCCCAAATCCATCTGTAATATTTTTACATTGTCTAATGCTTGATGGGCTAATTCATTATATAGCTTAACTTCCATACAAATTTCCAATATGCATGTTTGTTTGCTTTTTGGTTTGCTTGTTTGAAGGTGTATGCATGGTGGCCCATGACTGCCATATCAAATTGAGTTTACTTCTGGAGATAATTTTGTAATCAATTCTAAAGATTTATTCAAAATGGAAACAAAATCAATTTAAAATATCATTCAAAAACACTTAAGTCTTCATTGTTCCTGAGTCATGAAGAAGTGCTGGTGTATCTGTTTTTGTTTCATTCAGGTTTTGCAATGGTAGACTTTACCAAATGGAGAAAGTTCACTCAAGATATTAAATTCATGACTAAATTACAGCGCCCTAATAAATTAATAATATTTTGAATAAATTTTAAAATTAATTCCAAACTATTTCCAGAGAAAACCATGGAAAGTACTCTGTGACGGAAGGGCGGTCATGGGCGGCCATAGAGGTGTGATATAATCACGATATAATACATACAGACTCTTCACGAACAATTTTGGAGAAACATTGTATCATTCCGGAGTAATTGCTCGCCGGTTGCGTTTGCAAACGAACCTAAAACGCAAAAAAATTTACTGTTTGAAAACGCGTTTCTTTACGTTTCAAACGTACACATTCCTCAAGTGAAACTTGCACATTTGTCAGGGGAAACGTGTGGGTTTGAACCCGGAAACTGTTACGTCGTTCACAAAAAATTTCAATGTCTCTCGAACAATTCGAACAGGTTTTGCTCACGTGATTACAATATTTGCAGTTTTCTGCGT
>JAODVM010066661.1:0-36216 GCA_025400095.1 Phenganax marumi | reverse complement strand
GACTGAACCAACGTGGCGTTTACACATGTAACACACCCTAAGGGCACGTGACACCTCACACTATTGTTCCCAGCCTTGCTGGGCTATTTCTCAACCTCGTCCGCTTCCGGTACGAGGGTTTCCTATTTCTATGGCTAATGAGAATACTAACGCATTCTCATTAGCCCTTTTCAAATATTCAGCCGCACACGGAAGAACTAAGTTATGGGCATAAAATCCGTGAACACGCATCGCTTCCACTTCCTGAAAATATATTGAGCACTCACTCATTATGCCATATAAATCAATAATGATCCCAGTTTCACACTCCTAAATACCCTACACTACTACAATTGCATAAAGAACATTAACTTCCCTCCCAAAACTCAGAACACCCGTGCACACAGGTTAAGCAGTTTTCTTGCCATCGAACTGCGGAGGGACCTCAGGACCAACGAAGGGGAGGGGGCAACGCCGTCTACGGCGCACCACTTGATATCCGGCGCGTTACGCCGTGTCCAACCGAATATCAAAAGAAGAATGGGCGAGCTACAGAATCCAAAAGAGAAGGCGCGTGAGAACTCAGTAGAATGCACTCTTTTTTTTTTTAATGTTATTGTTTTTCTTACATGCTAGTTTTCCCCTCCCCCCGTTGGTCCCGAGCGCCGAACGAGCATCAGCATTAGGGTCGTTAGGTGACCACCCCTCCCCCCAGGACCAACTCGTCGAAAAGTTGAAAAAGGGTTGGGCAACAAATGAAACTTAAACACAACAACGCTTTTTCGTCTTGATTTGATTTGATTTGAACCTGACTCAAAGCTTTCCCAGGTGGCAAACTGTTTCACCTGGCTCTAACCAAAGACTCGCTCTGGTGGCAAACTTTCTCACCAAGCTTCTACGAAAACTCTCTCGGGTGGGAAGTTTTCCCCACCCGGCTTCTTACTAAAGTCTCTCGAGAGGGAATTTTTGTCCCCCCCTGAACCTCGTAAATGGCAAGTTTTTCCAACCCGAATTTTTCCAAACTCTCTCGGGTGGCACCATTTCACCCAGCTTTTTCAAATGTTCTCGGGTGGCAATTTTTCCGCACTCTCTCGGATGGCAAGTGTTCTCGTCCGGCTGTTGTCAAAATCACCTTGGTGGATAGTTTTATCATCCGGCTTCAAACAAACCGCTGTGGGTGGCAAATTTCCTCACCCAGCTCTTACCAAACCTTTTCGTGTGGCCATTCCGGATCCTAGGAGGTTGCCCCCTGCTTTTCTAAACCTTTGTAGCCCGTAGCACAACCCTTTTGTTTTGACTAAAACTGGACTCGCGCCGAACAATGTGATTTTAGGCGATCAAGCTTGCAGTTCTTTTACAAAAAATTATCACGGCACGTAACCGTGATTGCACCTAACAAAAGTAGTCCTAAGTGAAGCGAACAAAATATAATGCGGCCGTTACACCCACGCAAGGGATTAAAACCACACAAAAGCAGTGAATTTGGCATCAATAATAACGCAAACTTGTGACCGCCTCAAGCGCGGACTTAACATAAAACACAACTAAACAAGCAAAGGTTCACAGTAAAACTCCACATAACAGTCAAATACCGGCTTGGAAACTCGCAAAGCAATCATTCACTCGTAGCGGACAGGAGTTAGCCCCCCAACCAAGTATGCAAAGCCACAGTTAAATCCCCAGAGATTCATGAAACAGGTATAATGGGGCTGTAGAAACAAATCTATTCAAATCGCAGAAGGAGAACTAGGAGCAACCTGAACACTGCGACGGCAGAGAAATTCAAAGCTATAGCTTATAACATCGCAAAAATATACAAAACTTCACCAGTTCTCCCGGCGCTGGCTACACTTCCACCTCCTGCGGTGGCGGTTGAGGCTCAGCATCGCCACGATAGCTATCCGGAACGATTTCCAATGGCAGAGGTCGTGGTGGTGGGACATAAACTGGTACTTGTCCTTGGGCCATCGCACTATGAGTTGAACGCTTAGATAGAACTGGATTACAAAGGCTGTAGGCCGACAGTCGTTGCGGTGTTCGTACTTTTCCTTCGCTCGCTTGTCAGGTAGCGCCTTCTTCCACGTACTGGCTCGGTAAGACTGAACCAACGTGGCGTTTACACATGTAACACACCCTAAGGGCACGTGACACCTCACACTATTGTTCCCAGCCTTCCTGGACTATTTTTCAACCTCGTCCGCTTCCGGTACGGGGTTTTCTTATTTCTATGGCTAATGAGAATAAAAGTTAATTTTTACTCATTTAAAACAATCGCTTACAGTCACCAAGCTTTTACAAGTTTTTCTGGACGTCAATATAAAGCAAACAATATTGTGAGCGTACTTGGCATTAGCACCAATTAGTGAGTTACGATATCCGTCGCTCCTTCCAAAACTATAGATGCGTTTAATTTTGCGCGTTGTTAATGCCAAGAAACCTTAAAAAATTATTAGCTATTTTGTAGTTGTCGCTAACTTGAGAATCTTCACAATGTATAATGTTAAAACAAGAGATTAGCAAATAGGAAAAAGAAATCGAATAGTTTTGTTTCGTTGCTTCTTTGATTTTTAGTATTTTACCGCGAAAACGCTGGTCCGAAAGTTCAGAGTTGAAAACGTTTCTTCAATGATTATCGTTTTTAGTTATGACTTAGTCGTGTTTCCAATATAAACGCTCGAAAACGTTGTTGTGCGCACAGTTTGTGTCCACATCATGCATTCATCGTAACAGCTGTAATTACGTATCACTGCTACTTGTAGAAGAGACTGAGGGGCCAAGCGGCATGGGATTGGATATTAGGCTTTGTCCCGCGCACCCTCACTTTTATGCCGCCGTGACTTTGATTATCACTGGAAAATTCTATTAAATTTTGCTTCGCACGATTTCATACATTCAGTTGACAAAAAAAGGTGGCAGTACAGTGCCCCTTTGTGTTAATACGTTTTACGAGTTGAAAATACCACAAATTAGATATATCACTGCAGGACAGAAAATTTAGCAAACAGAAGCTACTTTTTCGTAGTTTGATCCTGCGTGGTCAAAATTTTGTTCGCGCGATTCAGAACTTAATATCGTAGTCAATTCGTAATTCTTTGTTTTATTAGGTCCGATTAACGACGAATTTACCTCATTAATTATCCATTAGGTTCAATTAACGTCTAGTCGTAGCTATCACGGGATGATTAGTTACTAATCGGTAACAATAATATTCCAAAGCATGGTATTATGGTGGATTAGTGATTAAATCATTTGAATGTCCCTGAATGCCTGATGAAATGATCCTGTTTTTGCAAATAACGGGTTCCCGTTGACGCAAATAATTTTGGTGGAAGTTTGAAAGAAAGATTGTAGCTTATTGTCATGATCATTTGTTTCTTAGCTTTCTATAGCTCAATGTTGAATTCATTTGTTCACGTTGTGATGTATACATACTATGGTCTAAGTATATTTCCTTCACTTCGAAGTTATCTTTGGTGGAAACGATATCTTACACAGCTTCAATTGGTAAGAATTTTATCTGGGACACGAAGGTCTCATACTTGTATCATTCATGGAGTTAAGCTAAGCGGCAAACAGTTAACTATACTGCATATGTCATTACTGGACGAAAACATCCTACTCGCTTGCGCTTAAACTTTACCATTCTAGTCTCGCGGTTGAAATATCTGCTTATCTTAGGGAATTACCGACTCGCCTCATTTTCCATCTGAGAAACAAATGCATGTAGCTACATATACTAGATATTATCATTAGGCTAACAAATGGACATCAAGCGTATTTTTGGGAAAAAGATAACAGTATGATACAAGCTAACATCTGCATTATTGCATGTCAGCTATTCTTGTTTCATCCTGCATTTCATCCATCTCCGAAACTACTGTTATTACCACTATTCGTTCACAGTACTCTCAGAAAAATGCGGATGAGAGGTGAAAGTACTTAGAAAATATCAACATATGCACAAGAAAGAAAGCAAGATCATAACTTGTGCGGCCCAAAAGCATACGCGCGAAGACACTACATGCAACTTCCTTTTCTTTCTCAATTGTTCTGAAGTTAACTTGGCCAGTAGTTCATTTCCATAATTATAGCGTTTGAGCTGAAAAGGAATTTGAGTAGTGTGGAAAAGAATAAGGTTGACGAAAATATCATAATTTCTAACTTGATCATGATTCTAGAAATTTTATAAAATTGATAGATTCAATTCGTTTCCAACTTCTTGCAAGCAATTCTTGGACTTCGCGAAGACTGTGGTTTTCCAAGATGGATGGGTTACGCTATGATCCTTTATATGATTTCCATGATCGCCTTGTTTGCAGACTTTTACTTCAGAGCGTATCGTAATACAAGAACTACGCCAAAAGCAAGACGCCCAAACGAAGCGGTGAAAAATGAGAAAGTCGAGAATGGAGGTCCAAAGAAAATAAATTAGAAAACGTCTCATTGTGAAGTTTGAAAATAAATGGTAAATACACTTTTATGAAATAAAGTTGGCGACAAGATGAAAACATGTGAAAGCTCTCTGAGAAAAATACATTCGATGAGAACCAGCACCGTACTGAACCGTATAGTCTTGATCGAGGCTAGGCACGCATTTTAGTCGACCAACCTGGACCGCTTTCACAAATTCACGGAGAGTTTATAGGTTCTTAATTGACGAGTTCTATCTGAATCGTAAGTTCTCTTTTCTCTTAAGAGAGTTTCCAAAAGCTAAAGTGCAAGCCTACATGGTTTGTCCTTTAGAGAATGGTACTTATTCCATTTACTGTTTTGCCGCTGCGCACCAGCCATGCACCCTTTTTTATTGACGCTCTCCATGATAAGCTGGTGTAGGTAAGTAGTTATACATAAGTTAGCTATACCTTGACCCGAACAGAAGTGTTGCTTTCCAAGGGGGTGGAGGGCAGATTTCATATAAATACAACTTAAAAAGAAAACAAAATCGACTGATACCCTGTATTTGTGACAACATTGCTTAGACATGCATGATGCACATCGTGATTATCATTCCGTTACTTTACGTGCATAGATAGATAGATAGATAGATAGAAAAGCTTTATTTAAACACGTTGCCTCCGTCAACTTGGGCTGATTTCCACGGCGGACGTGTGCATTTCGTCAAATGAATTAGCCAGGTTTTTTTGTGTGAATTATCTTTCTTGAATTGATCACATTTGCCTTCAACTTTATTGCAAATAAGTTTTTTGTGCGACAATTTTGTAGCCAATAGTACAGAAGCACACTTGCCAGAAATCTGCGCAGTCCATATCCGCCTAGTTTTTGGCAAAGATTGTACGTCAAACGCGGTTTTTTCGGTTGTATACTCATGTTACTAATCACGGAAGTGTAATGGTTAGCATTGGGTTAAGTGTCGGGTCGAAATCAAAGAAAAATCTCCGTGATTAGTAACAGGAGCCTATAACCGTTTTTTTTATATCCGGAACCTAATGCAAATGAGCTCTTATAAAGACTTCAGGTCATTTGCATTAGGTTCGGCGCTAGAGCCGGCAGAATGACGTTTGACTTAGCTCCTGTTATTTGAAGAACAAAGTAATACAACTTAAAACTTTAAAAAATTACAATGAGTAATGTCAAAAACATTATTTTTACAATGAGTCGATAGGGTTCATTACAAAACAGCGAAGATAGAAAAAGTTTTCGGCTGCGCTTGTTTTTAAATATTTATAAAAATTTAATTTTACATGGATGAAAAATTATTTTATATCAATTAAATATACCAAATTATCATGCTCAAACAAATTGCATGTATGAATATAACGTATAAATGAAGTTACTGTGTCCCCGCCATAGATTGCTATTATCTTGAACACTTGTACGCAAACAAGTTTGCACCACTATTTTTAACAGGGTCAAAAATATAGTTTGCCTCATCCAAAGGAACTTTAGAAAATTCAATTTTAGGTTTTTCTTTCATTTTTGGTGTTTCGCTACGCGCTAGTTTTTAATTTTGTTCGAGCTGTCGCTATGAACGTCTTGAAAGATATGCGGCAGCAAACTGTGACAACTACTTAGAGACACTGTAGTTTGGATAAAACGAATTAAATCCCAGTGACAAGTGTCTCTAGGCGGTCTTCCAAGAGGAGTATGACGACAGCTAGCAGCAGCTTACGACCAGGCATAGTTGTTAAGCTAATTTTAAGAGAAGCAATTGGCTGTCCAATATTTTAGATATCATATTACCTCATGCATAGCTGTTTTGAAAACATGAGAAATCGTGATACTACCTCTCCTGGCTAGTATGATAAGTGACGATGTGATATTTTAGATCTGTTCGGTATATCGCGTATGTGAAATTGCTGTGCTCAGAGAAATTTTAGTCTTCTAATTCGAGGTAGAGCCTTTGCGTGCCTATGCTTGTGACGTAACATGCATATGAGTTAAATATCCAATATGGCAAGACAGCTCTCTGAATCACATTTGTTTCTTTTCCAATGCAATATTTTCCACGCGAAGTGTGGATATCTAAGGCTTTGAAAGAAAGCAATGTTTGTTTTCGAAGGACACTTTCTGTATACGAATATACGGCAAGAAATAAATGATCGTCTTTCATCTGATTAAAAAAATGTCGGTTGAATCGGCATTCTCTCTCATCAAAAAAACAATAAAGCTCCTGAACAACAATTATCAGTTCCAAGTTGTTTAAAGAGAATAACTTAGTTTAACTTACGATACCACAAGGGGTTTTCCAAGCTTTAAGATATGAACTATGACACAAACTTGGCACAAGCGATATGTTGATATTGTTCGTGACGTATATGTGAAAGAATGCAGATCGACCGATATTTTGCGACAAACTGGTAATTGATTATTTCTTGCTGTAATGTAAGAAAAAGGTTTTATTCAGGCTTCTTGTTTTAGTATATGTAAAATGAAACCGTGTGATTTAACAGTTCGAGCTGCCTCAACGTTCCATAAGTTACGTGCTGAATTTGTTGCTGGTAAATATTCCTTTAGATATAGCAAACTATAATTTTGTATCGCCATAACCTTTCAAAAGTTATTAGTATATTGTATGTACATAACGTTCGATGTCAATAAATGTGTACCAGCCGCGAAGTACAGTTCTGTCCAACATAAGATATATTCAAATCAATCTGTAGAAACGTAAACGAGTTCTAATTTTCACTTGAATCGGACAACGACTCGTTCTCCGTAGCAATGAGTCTAGTTTTACCACCAAATTTGTATATCAGTCGGGCATTTGGTACTCTTTCCAAGATATCTTTCTCATAGTAATACCTCAATGCGCGGCTCATCTTTTCATATGTCATATTTTTACGATTTTTCCTTTGCCCCCAGAGTTTGGCAACGCCACTAGAATTCACCAGTTGAAATACTCCTTCAGCTTTACTGATCCATTTAATGTAATTTTCGTTCTGTTCGCTGTTATTTAACATTTCCTTCAAGAACTCCCATAGATGAATGGAACGATTCCCTATGTTGATGAGAAACAAAAAGTTGGATTGTAACTTGAGTGTAAAAATGGTAGCAAAAAGACTTTTTGAAACAGTATTCTTGCAAGCTATGCTTAGAAAAAAGATAAAATATTCCTCATTATTTCACTTTAAACAATATAATTTCTATCAGAGCAGCAAACTAGCAAATCCTTCTGATAAAGCGTCAGGCAATAGACAGGGTGCCTGTAGAAAAGGTAATCGAACTTCAGCGCGCTATATTGCGTGAATTACCCGACATGTGAATCAGGCTTTTAGCCATTGAATGACAATTTTTTATGCATGCAGATAGAGAAAAAAGTGAGCAAATATGTGAAAATAGAAAAAGTTATTCAGAATCACATTTTTTCTTACATCTGGTTTTACGCCATGTTTGTTAAAAATTATCTCTGCATACGCGCGCCGGCGTAGTTTTTGAAGCGAAATTCATTAATTTAAGTACCAAAGGGAGCCAGCTCTCAACGGTGAAAATATGCCATTTTCACTAACATTTTTTATTGGACTTGTTTTGTTCATTCTTTTCTCCATTAGGCGTCAAAGACCTATAATTTACCAGCTAAAAGATGATCTTTCCGACTAAGCAAAAACTTTGTTGTCGTGTAAATTATTACTCGTACAATAACGCGCTGAAATTTGATTACCTTTTTTCAGACACCCTGTAGACCACAGCATACAGTTGCTAAATGGCTACTCGTTCTACAGCAATTTGCAGTCAGACAACCCGCGTGCACCGGCTGTTTCTGAACGTGTTGTTTACTGGCAATCATAGTTAGGCGGTTCAGATTATGTGAATGTTATACCCTTCATTCCATGCAGCTGTTATTTCAAAACTTTGGCGTTTAATGTCATGAAAACTTCTTAGCTCATTTTTTTCACGGAAAACAATTTTCAAAGCGGTCTACCAACTAACAAAAACGAAATCCTGTGTCAGAAATGATTGATAGCTATGCATTTGCAGCTGAAACTTCTCAGTTCAGTTTAACTATTCAGCGGAGAGCCATTATTGACAAACGTATCGCTCACATCAGGTAAACAAAAAATTGACTGCATGTGAACAAAGCATTAGACACAGCGCATTTGATTGCAAATTGCAGTAATTTGTGCCATATCTATAGTCTATCAATCTCATACCCGTTCGTCTTCGCCTTTGTTTTTTTGCCTGTTTTTGAGATGCGCTTTGTCTTCTTCGTTGGTTTGTTTTTGGTTTTAGTTTTACGGCACTAGCCATCTCATCAACTGTAAAAACAGCAAAAGAATGAGCTATATACAGCGCTATGGATGAAGATTTCTACGCCGTTCGGTTACTTCAGTACATTCACACGTGCACAAAGCGCGTTGCAGTGCAAGCTATAAAGTAGAATCCAGGCGCCTGTCAATGTAATAATAATTATGACAGTGCAAGGGCGATCATCAGATATCAATATTAATACACAATAATATAAAATGACGAGTTGACGACATTAACAGAACTCTTTGCCCACATTTTTTTACGGGATAAAAATACCAGAAAGCCTCGTTTTCAAGGCAGCGAAGTGGTCAAGCAGAAAATGAATCATCTGCGTTTGTATGCTGTACTGGGAAATATTGATAAGCATTCCTTTTATCGACTTATAAACGCATAGGCTTCTGGTAATATCAACAAGTCAACAATATACGGGCCTAAGCGGGCAAACGTTAAGAGCAGAATCACGTGACGTGCAGAGGAGAGTAATAGTGCCTGGGCGCAAGGTTACAGATACTAAATATGAACTGGATTTTAATGCTTTTGTCCAGAAGTCCTAAATACAAAAACAAAAAATGCGTTTTCTTTTGGATTTGCTTTGACAGGTATTTTTATATCATTTCCGAAGAAAAATTAGCTAGCGACGAAATCTCCTGATGAAACAATACTAATAAAAACAACATTTTTTAACCGAGCGAACTTCTTACATAAATATTTGCATGCAATTGCTACCATTAACGGGCCGAAATAAAGTGGTCGTTAACAGAGTGGCCGTATTAATGGCAATTCAAATTCCTATCGTGACGTCTGGCAGCTATATTGGAAAAGCACAACAACATCCCTGTACCATAGTATCAAGTAATATACACATCGTAACGTTATATTATGAAGTTTTGAGCGATAGGTTAATAAAAGAAATACAAATGCTAAACGACGGTTAAGCTTATATTGTACAATGTTAAATCAGCAACATCGTAAAACTTAGATGCCACGTTCTACGTCGTCGCCTATGAATAATAGTGCATATACCATATTTCTGTCTTTAGACACATTCAGAGCGACTCTATTAACGGGGTGATTTTTTAATTCCAAACTCTACAATATGGCGGTTTGTTGTATTAATGGCGTTACCGTATTGACTGGATAGCTTTACTACAAAATGTACTGGTATTTTGCCGTGGCCGTTTTATCGAAGTGACCGTATTAACGAGGTTGTATAGTAAGGCGCGACTACACTGTAATATTTTTATGTTTCAGCAAGCACTACGCTTACCATTGTCTGCAGGTAACTTTGTCTTGGCAGAAGATTGATCTGATGGAATACGATCTACATATGAAAGAGATGCTTGTCAGGTCAGGTTTTATAGCACACAAACATTTCACAAGGATCATTACATCATATCACTGGAGCATCGCAAAGATAAAGTCAGTAGTAGAGCCTTCTTCTCTCCAAAACAGTTCAAAAAGAAAAATCAACAAAGAGAGAAATAATTCAATAATAATATTATGTCAATTAAATAAACTTGAAGTGGCTTGGGGTTCACACTCCCCATCAAGCTTCCTACTTTCAAACACTTGGAGTGCTCCCCCTTTATGACTCTTGAACTATAAACTATTTCTATGGAGCCATCTCATGCATGTCATCCATCATGCGTGTCATGGGATTGCTCCTATGCAGCCCCTTACGAAAACATCACATAGTTCAAAATAATTCTATAGACTATCGTATTTTTTTTAAAGTTTAAAAATTAAAACTCATCATTAAGAGAGCACGAGGAAAACACAAAGAAAATCTTTACCACGCGGATGAGGTTTTATATCATCCTAGATTTAAATTTAATTTTCTCGGTGATTACAACGTTGATTTTTGAAATACTTTTCAAAGATTTTCAAAATAACTTTACTATTTAAGTCATGAGACGGCATTTGTTTAATTAAGCTATTTAAAACACTCCTGCATGCTCCAGTTTTAAATACTACATATAACGGTGATCAGGAGTACTAATAGCTAAAGTGAAAACCTGATGTTGTTTGTTGTAATTTCGATTTGAAATTAAATGCACATTAACAACTTCGTTTGAAACTGATTTAATTCTTATTAGTCAATAAAAGTGAAATTACAAAACAAACATAAACAAAGAGCACAAACCATAAGAACATTCGAATTCTTTAAATTTATTACAACCATTCCTGTATCTAAATCTAATGACAAAATGCTGTATGACGGGATAATAATAAAGTAGTATTCAGCATTTTGCGAAGTGCAATTTGTATCAAGATCTTTACTCCGCCCAAATCGGCACTCCTTGTTAACTATAAATGGTTAATCATGAACTTCTAAAATGTCATATTTGACCAACCTTCCATTGCACTGACTTGATTAGTATAATTAGCGATTTCAAGTTCAACAGTCCACGGTTCTTGAAAAAAGATAAAAAGAAACTACAGTTAAACTTGCGATTATAGTTCAAATTCAGAATTAGTTTGATCCTTCAGCGTAGGTTTCAAATTTGCGTGACATTATATTAAAAGTCGAACTTTGATCACAACCTTAATCTACCGTAACAAAAATGATAGCGGCTTAGCAATTTTACCAGATTTCTTTGCCGTTTTTAGTCGTAAACAGTTGACGAGTTTGGCTAATCAGCATCAAACTACAGATGATAAAATTTCTATGTGACTTCAAGGCGATATCGTTTGGTATTTTAATCGCGTCTGAAACTCATTTGTGCAAAGGATCATGGTGAAATCGTCATATCACTATTTTTTGATATGATAAACTGCATTTATTTCCATATCGATTCCCATTCATAAGCCTAACTCGAGTCCTATTACCTAAAGATCGATTGTACATCTTTTGTCATATTATTCTTAACCTACTCGTTACTTTAAGGTAAAGATTAAGGCGAGAAGCGCCCTGGTTAAGATTGAGGTTAGTTTTAGGAGTGGACCTGTTACCAACATGTTCAAAGTCAAGAGTAAAGTACTTCTGTTAGTTAAAGAAGTAGACTCATGAAGATCACAAAGGTACTACTCCTTACCATCAAGCCCCAAAGAATCTGGCCATACTTTGTTCATGAGGTCAGCATCTGACATTCCCATCAAGGATGCGAGATCAATATCCAAACTATCATCGAGGTCTTCTTCAGTTTGTGTACTACTAACTGATAGATATTCAAAGGATTCTTCGTCTATTGGCTGATACAATATAAACAGAAAGTTTTAATTGTCGGCACAAGCTAAGGGCGACCAGGCTTATTGTTACAAATTACCGCCACGCCAAAGCGACGATGATTAATAAGATTAATGGCAACAAAATCATATTTGTAGAGGTTAAAACTTGTTTCAGCAACATAAATTGCTGATATCAACCAAGGTCTACTCCGAGTCCAAAAGTCGCCATTTAACGCTGTGAGTTCAGACGATTTGAGAATATTTGCATAAACATAGGAGTCGACTTCAACTCGGTCGATAGAATGAACCATTGTGCAAACGTGACGGGAGAGAAGGTAGCCACTAAACCACGGTTAGCTTTTCCAGGAGATACAGTTGACGCACTTGATTTATATTTTTGACAAAAAAACCTAGAATAATCTCCAATGATTATTTAATAATTTGCAAGGAAACTTACCAAGCAGTTCAAATAACTGTCCAGTGGTGTATCGTCTGCTGATGCGTATTCCGATATTGGCGTCATCGTCACTGCACTGTAACTTTGAGTAGGCTAAAACAAGTAACATTCATGAACTAAGCAAGGAAAGCTAATTTTAGAATTTCAGGGCAACCAGAGGTGACATCACTCATTTTTGTTACTAATCTGGTTACGTAAACGCAACTTACCAAGAAGAATCAGTTGATGTCCGAACGTTTGAACACTTCAAGCACCCCTGATTTGTACTAAAGGGTAAGAGTAGAGTGCCAGAACGTTGGGCTTTCTATTTCTGCACCTTTTTTTAAGTTGCATTCGCGGTATGTAACCAGAGTAACAAAAATGTGAGCTAAACTACGTACATTGATCAGAAATACCACGGTGGCCATGGCAAACTGGCGGTGCCAGGCTGCCGGCCATGGTAAATGGTCGCGCAGTACAATTAGCAAGTAATGTAGTTTAAACGACAAACAAACTGACTGCGGCAGACTTTTCGCAGGTTTTAAAATTGATTTCAAACATTTTACTCTTTAAAAGACTTTAAAGATTTCAGGCGCAAGCTACACAGAGCCAATATCACCCTGGAGAGTTTTAAAGCCTCGTTAAGGTCCCAGAGTTTGAGTTCTTTCTAAACTCATCACAGTTTTCAACTAAATTAAAAGTAAATGGTACTGCCATCGTGAAAAGTTTCAAGATACCAAAGGCCATGTTACACTTGGAATGCCATTGTTACTTTGAGAGATGTTAATAAGCGAAAGTGCGAAAAAACATCAGCGGGCACAGCGGAGCTTTTGAAGTTTCGTTTCTGCCAATTTTTCATCTCTCAAAAGTAGAATTGCGTGCAAGTCGCAAAGAAAATTCCACCGTCCAACATGGTCCTGATAACTTGAAGATATTTCATAGAAGTTTGGCAATATTACCAGGCAGTACAAATGAGTAAGACAGTCTACTTCCAGTTTAAAAGGGTTAATTCGTATAGACGCTGCTTTTGATTTTGAGGTGCTAGCTTTTGCCTCATCCTCATCCTCATCCTCTCAAAAAAGATAGGTTTTCGAAAAAACAGGTGTTAAGTAGTTGAAATGGACGATGAAAATAAAATGGCGTTTTTGACGGTCTGAAGGTCCAAATTTTTAGTACCTTTTACGCTTTGCAAAATATATCAAAGAGATGTGAAAAAATTTCCAAAACAAAGTAAACAAACAAAAGTTTCAATTCTGTAACCAGGGTAGAGCCGAGCGGAAGTCGTCCCTCCCTCGCAAAAACAAGATTGGCTCTGTCCCTGTGCCGTCGCTGAACGAGGCTGCAGCAGATTTTCGTTAAACAAAACAACGGGTCTTATTTTACCTCGTGAGTTTGCTAAGAGCTGCTTTCCGGTTCTGTGTTTCTTACACCACGTACACGTACATAAAAGTTTAAATTGTAATTATAATACAGCCTGTCTTACAAACAACGGCTAGAAGTACTGTTTCGAATTTTAAATTTTAAAGAATTACTTGTCTATATGTTCGAATGTTTTTGAAAACTGTAAAATCTTGAAGGATTTAAACTTTATGTGCCTGTACGTGCGTGTCAAAAACGCGGAACTGGAAAGTAGCGTTAAGTTTACAAAGGTGATGGATATATGCTGAGAACTACCAGCCGCTTTCTACTTCAACCGTATCAAAACTTTCCGTATTGTGGCGTTCGGTTGTAAAATCATTCGTTATTCGTACGTGCTTAAGAAGACTGGCTACGTGGTTTTGCTACGATACGGCGGACGTTGGGCAGTTACCGCAACCAATTAGATTTGGGTAACATTTGCCTGAGAGTAAGATGTGATAAATGTCTTTCAACAGGGTGACGTTTTCACGTCGCGAAGTGGGTGATATCGAATGAAAACTGAATTCATCTTAATGCAAGTGGCTAACTGTTTGCTAAAACACAATGGCAGAAGTATACGTTCTTTGAGCGCCTACTTTCTGTTATTTATATGTGATATTTTATAAGAACAACCTTTTTACTAGCTGAGAGGTAGGTAGTGCATTTTAGTCATGCATTGTTGCAGCGCGTTGGCGTGAATGTAATAAATTAGAAAGTATCAAAATAATTAATATGTGTATTGTACACTCAGTATATAGACGGGGAGTTTTTCAGTCATTTGACAGTTCGACATTTGTATCAAACTGCTTTCCCTAAACCTGAACATGCATGCAATAATTCGTGGTGACTTATTGCACGAGGAAAACTTGAAGAAGCTCACTTCAGAGAATTGCAAGTAATATACAATAAACGAGAAAGCGTTTGTTACCGGCGTTCGAAACACCGAAGAGTTAGTTGAAAAACGTGGCGCTATAGCCGAGTTTTTTTACACACTTTGAGGTGTTTTAGACGCAGTTAATAGCTAAACAACTTTCGAGCTTATAATATTGCTTCTCAAACGAACTTGTATTGAAAGAGAAAATCTACGCCAAAGTCATGAGCGTTTAGCACCTTGTACTGCTTGTTCGCTTCTGAATTACTGATTTTGAGAAGAACTGTATATAGCTATATCTACACCATGTAGTTACATGTCTCTTGCCGGCACTGCGTCAGGAAAATTTTGTGTAAAAGTGCGAAATAATTTCCATATGGCAAAGAAGCCACTTTTTGAAATGTTAGTTTCTAAGAAATTGTTCTGAAACGTATACGTCGTCCGGTACACGAAACAATGTGTACACGTCACTGCGAGATTATAGTGCAACTGCAACTATATAACGAAACATTGAAACCTGTGTTCGTGTTGTTTTTGTTTCAGTATCTATCTATAAGCAACTACCTTCTCTTGCGAATAGTGATTAGACATGAACGAAAGCGAAGAAACTCTTTGAGTCAAAAGTTTGTATTATAATAGAGGTGACATAGCCTAATCAAGAACAGCTATTGTCATTATTGGCCCAATTTATTTTACATGCATGCAGTGTTTTGCGCGTAAAAACCATCATTACTATCAAGTGTAATGAGAAATTTGCATTACGCACAAGAGATATCTTTGTTTATGAATCTGTCGGTATACTTACGTTACAATCATCATGCATGTGTGTGTAATACAGTACGCCATTATAATGACAATGTTGTTTGACACAAACAAAATTTAGTATTGGACCACGCACGATTTCTACTACACTCTCATCAAAGCTTGCACATTTTAGGTCGTTTTCACTTTCTATATCGATTGTTCGAAGAAGAAATCTCTGCATTCATTTTCACCAAAGAGAAACCTGGAGAACCTATATAAAATGAAATATCATCCAACGCTACCGCCTTTGCACACCTTATTTTTATAATGTAATCATGTGATCTTTTTTGGTATTTTGACCGCTTTCTACATACAAAAACATATTTCAAATTCAAAAGGTATCATAAACATGCAGCTACACCGAGCCATGCAGGCATCAGCAAGTCTGAAACATGCACGTTTGAACTCATTTGTCGATTATACTGCATAGGTTGCTTGCCCTTACAGATAACTTGTTCACTTGCATTGACTGTACATGCAGCAGACTTATAGCTCAACCTGCTGTTTTCTCAAATACATAAACGGTTGCAATACAAATCTCAAATTTGCTTATGCATGCGTAATTAGACATATATATATATACACACAAAGTCAGAGGATTCTTTGTACTTCTGGTACAAATTGAATTAACGTACGTGTATCATTCAAGTCGTTCTAATACTGGACAAGAAAGTAATCGCTAATGAGGGTAAAAATCATGTATGAGAATTACATCGTGTTATCGTGTAGACTAAACACCAGTACACTACAGGAAAACTACAGATATAAAATAAAATAAGATGAAGTAAAAACTTATAGCCTTTAAACCAAACAATTATACCGCGTGAAGTATTCTTGCGATGAATTTGTGCAGTCCAAAACCCTAAGTATTTTTCATGTGCAGATAGTAAAGCTGGGATGGGGTTTACTCTTTTATTCCTTAATCAAGATGCGTTCATAGGCTTCATTAAATTGCGATAATTCATATGAGACTGGTGACTTTTCCAAGTAGCGACCGCAGCTATAGCCACCAACGAGTAATTCCCAGAAAACTTTATTTAAAATTGTTACTAAAATGTGCTGATTCAAGGTAGCTACTACTACACCAATCAATTTCATAAACAATTAGAATGTTGATAGGTGCCGTATATGACATATATGAATTTTAAAGTATATTGTGGTACAGCTGCTTCAAATCCCCAATCGCGTTATTCAAAATTCCTTTGAGAAGAAAGGTAGTGGTATGCCAAATATTTTCATAATTGGTTATGATATTGTTACAAATTGTATGCCACACATTCAGTTTTACGAATAGCCGCACTATACATAGGCTTGAATTTAAAAATAGGTTGTAAGAATGCAAAAAGTGCTAGCCGAGCCGAATCGCCCACCGACTTGTTTAGGTATTGCAACATATACACATACAGATCAGTGGCAAACCAGGCTTATGCACAATATACGCAACTTGCAATAAAAAAACTGCTCAAAAAAAATTTATAAAATAAAATCGACCATCAAAAACAGAGAATACAGAAGTGTATAATATACTCACATGCAAGTCGCGTCTTCAGAGAAGTTCAGTAAACACAAACAAGTCCAAATAACAACAGAAAACATCCAGACATTCAATGTACGAAGCGGCCGATAGCTGAACTGACAACGTGTACAAGTGCTTGTTTACTAATATGCTGCTTAAAGAATAGGATCGCTTCAAGGATCGTTTTAGCGCCGTTTCAGCGCCATGGTTCAGTGCATCATATGTCATGTGGTGCCACTACAGGCGGTGTAGCGCAGTTTCGAGTATCACATTTCAATATTTGATGCTTTCAGATTCAGCAAGCGCTCCTATGTCAGTGGCGAATAAATCTAACTTGCCTTAGTTGCAAAACACCCTACAAGCACACTAAAGCTGGCACAAGACTGTTAAATTGCAAAGCAGAATTTAATTTTATGCGAGATTATAAAGGCTACAAACGTACCAGGAGTCTACCAAAAATCTCAGAAATTTTCAGCCCAGCTCTGCAATTGGTAAACTTGAATATCAGTATATCTTGAATGAAGTCCAGCTAAACCAGATAAATACCATCGAAATAACTTTGCAAGATTTGCTTTTTGCGATTTGCGGTGTTTCACTGTTTGTACCTCCGTTGTAACAATATGTTTTGCTGTGCAAACATTTCTTTTGTAGTTGCTTTATTTTTCGAGACCGGATGCAAATTCCACAAGCGATTATAACCAGGAAAGGTCATAGGGCACCAAAACATAAGCGTTCAAGTGCTTAAACCATCAAGAACTATTCCACTCCCAAATCAACATCGAAACTAGCAACTTAAGGCTTGCCTCGTGATATTGTACTTGTGTGTGCCAAGAAGCTCCTGCACCAATTTAAACATTCTGTTATCTATTGTACAACTGCGTGCTAAAACTGTGATTATAATTGTGACAAAATGTAACAAAAACGTAATAACACAAAGTTTACTGCTGTTCGCCAATAATGAAAGTGATTTTAATATTTGCATGCATCAATATGCATTGTATATAGTGCAGTGCTACACATATACGTCCGCATCACGTCTAGTGTAGAACTGCATTGCATTTAGTACAGATCGCAAGCAAGATGATTTTCAATTTTAAAATCACGCATTTATGCAACATCTTAGTCAGCCCACTTTGCTTAGTTTACAAGCGCCAACGTGGGTTGAGAAATGCAGCAATTTGTAAAGTCAACTCCAACACTAACGGTGAACGCTTTGAGAGGCCGAGAATATCTTAATTGTCATGCTCGAGGTGTCTGCTAAGTGAAGGCCGAGTCATATTTTGGTGAATAATAAGGTCCACACAACAATAGTGAGCTCAGTTCCTGTTGTCTGTTGAAAATTTGGCAATTAGCAGTATTTTTTTCACTTTTCGGGAAATTGTGGGGAATTGTGTATCGTTTGAAAATTTATTCAACTAAGAAACTGTTCTTTTTCCATCAAATTCGTGGGTAATTTTTTGTGCAATTTAACAAATATATCACGAATGTGTACGAATGAAGATCGCTGTCGGCAATCTACTAATCCAGCACATGACAATGCATCCGCTACAGCGCCATCTACAAATCATTTAGTTACGCTATTATGGCACTTTCCGGCTTTTGTAAGCAGTTTCAGCATAGATGCAAAATATGGGTAATTATAACCATTAACAAAACATAAAGTTTTTTGTACAATTGGGCAAGGTCGATCCGACTGTCTAATCCGGTTAAACTTAAGGAAATGATCGGAACATTACACCGAAATCGCAGAACTCCAGGTTGAATTCCTAGAAGTGAGTTGGTTGCAAAGACTGATAAACTAATGGATATTTTGTTCTGATTTGCGTCTTGAAGCTTTTATAGTCTATGAACAGCATAGGCGTACCACCCCGATGGTCTGTTGGGGGCTGCAGCAGTCGGGAACAATCAGTGCTGAAGAAGCAATTTTATCGCTGGGGGCTCTCTAGCTGACAATGAAATCATGAATTCCGGCTTTTGCTTTAATTGATGACGTCATCAGATTGTCGCATGACGTGATAGAATAGCAATAAAATGCTTTGTTGATTACGGTCACTGTTATCTCTAACTTTACCATGAAACAAATTGAGGTATATGATTGTTACTAATACGATTTTAATGACTACTCTAATGTACTTTATTGTAATGATTTCTGTTAAAGTGCTGTCCAAAAATTACTAGCTTGCAAAAGTAGAAGAAGAATCCAGCCTCTCCAAACGTTAAAAATAGAGGTTCCACCCCCTACGCCCCCCTTTCTGAGCACTTTACTTTTATTTTTTGTGCACCGACAGTTGTACCATCTTAATTGCAGAAAAAGAAAGATCATACGTCTTATTCTCTGAAAAATATATGGTGCTGAGGAGTTATGTCCAAGAGATTTTAACAAAGGCACGTTCTAAAAACAAGTTCTTGGTGATGACGACAATTCAAGTGACAAAGAAAATTTGTGGGCAACAGTCTTCAGCGTCTCTCTTTCTCCTCGAGATAGTGCGGCTTGGCTAATCTTTACCAAGCGTTATCGATACATGGTACTTGCAGTGTTCGCAATTGTTCCTGTTCTGGGCTTGAAATTTTTATTTCAAATCCGTTATTAGCTTGGATCGGGTGATAAAAGACCATCGACCATAAATGCAGTTGGTTTGCCCAGGCTGGTGCATGTTGAAAAAGTAATTAGCAGCTTCGTCCGGGCAGGCAAAGCAACTGCAGTGGAAGATGGCCAAAACTTGTGGTCGTGGTGCGGTAATAATGGCTGATTTGCATTGAACAGTACGCTAAGTATTTCGCCGATAAACGAGTTATTGAACCTCAAATTTCCTGTGACAATTTGTATTTGCCTATGTGTCGAGGCATTCAGAGTTCAAACATGTTGATAAAATATCAAAGAGAAATCAAAAATGTCATATGTAATGTAGTTACGCTTTGACATAAAATCATATTATTGATGCGTTTATTAAGAAACTTCAAGAATTCGTCAAGTCTGCTGACAATAATTACATTGACTCGGCATGCCACACTGTTTTTCTTTGTTTTGTTGGTGATAAACAACTCCCACGCAAAGAGTAATATGATGAATAATATAATGAACACGTAGCTTTATAAATACGCAAATCATTCGCTAAACCTTAGCACAAACAAGACTCAATCAAGTTAAACCTAAGCAAGTATAAGGTTAAATAAAAGTTCCAGTAGTGTCTGCGCATGCGCGAAATGGAAATACTTTTTCTAATGCGAGTATAATGGTAGACTGTTTGTTTCTACATTTTTAATTTTTTCAAGGCCACGTTGCTTTGTAGCCAAATGTTTTGTTACGCTTTAGTGATAATCTTCTATACGTACAAAAACCGGGTAACGATGATCGAGTTCGCGAATAATTTGCCTTTAATACCATCAATTAACACCGCATTTTAACTTTAAAATTAATCAGTTGTGATATTAATATAACAAAAGTTTAGTATCATGACAGTACACACTGTACTAACATCCGTTGTTATCGAAAGAGCTTTTTCCTCCCGATGCGAAGTGAACAAACGTGACTGGCTTACACACAGTTCGCCACAAAAAGTCCAAAGCTACCCTATCTCTTCAGTAGGTTTACTTTTCGTCTAGTGACACGCGCGAAAGAAAGCTTCTTAGAAGAAAACAGGCTTAAGAGGGTTATAAGTAAATTAAAGACATCATATTCGCGTTGTAAGTCTGTGGTTGCAAACAGCGACTGCAACGACGAATTTTGATTGTGTAAGAAATTCGTTGTTACAAACTGCAGAGCGTAACACCTAATTAAATAGAAGCTACCAGCAAACAAGCACACAATTGAAAACAAGTGAAAAACTGTGATATAAACAGGACGTGTGATTTTTTCAAACTGGTTGCACTGATGAAGGCTGGGGCTAACGGATCAAAAGCCTTGCAATAATAAGCATACGTGATGTAGCCTCGAAATAATATGCACATTGTTGTTGTTGTCATGCAAAACTACCAAAATCTTAAAAAGCATAGTCACTTGATCTTTTAAACAGTGTTTTGTTATAATTTTGGTGTCAAGCACGCAAACTTGCTTAAATCAGAAGCTATTTAACTGTTGCTAGTCTTAGGGGCTGTTTACATGAGCCGGGCTAGCCCGGTTAACCGGGCTGAACGGTTTCTTTTGCATCTTATTGCCGTTTCAAAGCTTGTCTAAAGTAAGATTAGAAACAACATTCAGAATGTACTAGGCATAAGCTTGCTGCAAAGTTTATTTAAATACTCGGTTAACAACCAGGAAATATTTTCGTGACAAAACTCAGCCCGGTTAGCCGGGCTAGCCCGGCTCATGTAAACAGCAGTCTGAACCAGAAGGCGTAAATTCATTTGTATTACAGTTTATTGACCGAACTATCCGGTTTGAAACGCGTTTTTACAAAGTTCCAAGCGTGCTGGATCAATTCTGAACTTTCGCAAATTTCGCAATTCGTTCGAATTGAATCGCTGCAATATATAATGATGACTTAGCTAATGTGTATGTTTTTAAAAACCATACTTGGACCACTTCAACTTTAAAAGTTGTCTTTGTTACAAAGTTTTATACAATGATAGCAGTTGTGTTCAACTTCTTCGTAAACTTGGAAAACAAAGACCATTTTGATAAAATGAATTACTAGGTTGATCAATTGCAAATTGTTTATCATGAATGAAAGTTAAATCAATAAGCAAGTTTTCAAATATTTTCTTTCAGAAACACTCCATAAATTGAAACTGAATTAAACTAATATTACATTTATCCACGTATCCAAGAGGGAGACTGTAATATCACCATACTGCAGAGTCAAATTGAGGAAACATAACGCTTTTTGTGAGTCGAAGGGCAAAATGACATTGCCACTGGAGGTTTGCAATTCTTTTAAAACTTTTTCAAACCATTTACCTGTTTTTTTTCTTTCTTTGTGCATGTATTCAAGCATGTGCCCAATGAAAACTGAAAAGAATGCTTTTGCTATTACAAAGCTTTTTTACTTTCTATGGAATGACGTAAAGACCCAATCACAACACCATTGTCAAGAAAAAATACAGGCACAAACTCAAACGATTTTGCGCGTTGGAGGCGTTTCAACATAAGATTACAATTTGTTATGTTGCAGTAAACGTTTTAAGGTTTGCCAAGTTTTCAGACTATTGTTTTTCGTATTTGATGACATGCGCGCGTCCTTATCATGAAGTATCGGCTTCCGAAGGGTGTGACGAACCTCTCACGAACTGATAAGAACAAAGTTTCCGGAGCATCCCCACAAATCTAATTATACCATTTACATAGTCTTCACAGACTGCAGTTCGCAGAAAACCGTACTTGACCGAGGCAATTTCATAGATATTCGTTCACCGTTTCTTCCACGTTTTCCTGAAACTAAAGCTGGCATTATATTCCACAAAGTTTTTCTACACGACCGAAACTTGCTTGTTAGATTGATTAGTTGGTTATGTTGCCTGCAAATTAGGTGTAAATACAGTAAAGATAAAAAAATGCAGCCGTCTTTCTGGCGCAAAATCCATGGTTGTTCCACCCAGTTATTCGAGCAATATTTTCTTTGAAGGCTCTGCCATCAGGCTCTTTTGATTACCGGGTAATAACGTGTGTATGAAATGATCAACGAAAAATGTATGATTTTGTGAGTCCACTTAATAAATTGCGTTTTCAGCAACTGCACAAACTACGGTTTGTAACTATTCTACATGCATGGTCACCGATGTAAACTTGCGTGTCACAAACTATCATCCAACTCGAGGGCAAATGTCGCATTGCAGTATTGAGAGAAATAAGTGACTCCATGCACGTAACCCTATGTACTTCATAGATCAGCTCAGCTGGTGTAACTTATGACTAATAAGGCTGTGGCCGTTGAGACGGAGAGTGTTGCTTTTTATGCGACAAAATGATGAAAACAAGCTAAAGAACATAATAAAATTATGGTCTTTTGAATTTTATACAAGCATGCTTGCTTTGTTTTCATACAGGTGCATCAGACATATTCAAAGCCTTGTACTTAATTCATTTTACTCGGAACAATTAGGGAACATTAATGAAACGTTCCACCACCAGAGCACCAGTCTTTAATGTCACGGAAACGTTTGTAGGGGCTACAGCAATGTTTTCTAATCTAATCTGGTATATTTTAGAGAACATAAAAACAATTCGTTATTTGTAATCCATTGTTGCAATTATTATGACGACATACCATACCTCCCAGCTAATGACGCTTTAATGCTTGATCAATACACAATTTTTGGCGCGCTTTAAATTGAGTTGTGCATTAGCAAAAAAAGTTCGCGTTATGTTTGTGTTATGAAGACCAGTAAAGAACCAGAATACAAAAAAACGGTTGTGACTTGTAGATTTTACCAGGTCCTTTGGGGTCTTAATTGGCGTGCAAATGAAAGTTGACGAATAATGTCTCATAAACAACCGGAAAACCATGCTTTTCTCAAAGCAGCGTTTTTACTATTTCCACAAAGTAAGCAAGTATTGCTTGCACAAAGGATCAAAATAAGAGCCGCCTACTATTGTCTGTGATGGTCAATTAAGCGGAAGCATGTGATCGCAATATTGCATGAGTGAGCAAAGGTCATGACTAAAAATGTAACCACTAGTTTTAGCAATAAAAGTATACTTTCTCGCTCAGTGAAGTTATTAATACAGCATGTACATCACAAAAAAAAATTATAAGCAACTGAATAATTCAAATTTTTGCCAAAAAATTTCAATAGCTAAAAGAAAGTTTTGGATAGGCGTGGCTTAATAGTAAACCTTTTGTTGTGGTCTTTTTATTCGGAATATTTCTACACTGTGTTTTGCTCATTTTTAATTATGAGTCTGCATGCTATACCATGAATATTTCCAACAGGATTCTAGTTCAATTCAACCACTCTTTTTTGCAAAAATGCCATCTCCCAATCAGTATTAGTATAGTCATGGAATACTATATTAAGAGGCTACATCTTCGCCGTTCCAATGACTTTGTCTAGATGCATGTTTTCACAAACTAAAACATGACTTTTTTGTAATATAAATATTTTGTAGGGCCAAGCATTTACCGTATGCACTGTTTAAATTGTAGCAATCGTGAAAAAGAGATTATACAGTGTAAAAATAGGTCGTTATTGGAATCGATCGATTCACGGCAACCCTACTATACCGATGAGGTTCAGTCTCATCTACCTCGCTTACAGATTTATTTGCCGAGAGCTATCCTTAGAAGAAGTTCTGTACTTCACTGCTGCGGAGCTAGTTTTAGCTTTCATTTTTAAGACATTATCGAGATGATCTTTGGGTCGATATCAAGGTAAACGCATTTGTGCGCAAAGTTTCCACGTGAATGATGTTTAAAATTTTCAATCAATAACTGAACTGGAGTAGAACTTTATTGATTGAAGATTATGTAAGGGGGTATGTTATTACAGGTTAACTGCAATTAATTAGCTATGCTTACACACTAGATCGATATTCTTTTTCTTAGCTATTATAGGATTAGCTTTCAGTTTAGATTGTGTAATCAGTTGCAGTTACGAACCGGACGAAAAGATTTACAGTATGACATACAGGATATTTGTGCAAACTGTTTTGATATTAGTTAATGATTTAATTTGACGCAAACTTGTTAAGATGATGTATCCGGCGCTTCCAAGAAGACAGACGAAAATAATTTGAGGAAACAGTCAAGACATTTTTACATATACAGTACATATATATGCAAAGTAACGTGTCGTAGTTTAGCAGTGCTACAAGCATGGGATTCACTTTTCTTCATTTTAAGTTGTGAAAAGAGAAATTTAGAAAAAACTTTAGTACTTCAACGAAGAACTTTTATTAATTGTAGCAAACATGAACTAGTACACTGCTGTTAATTAGAGTTGTTTTATCCACTAAGAGTTGTCGATACAGCCTACTATTTCCGGGAAGAAATACATTAATTTTTCGTCCTTCATTCAGATCATCATTTAGCACGATCCTAACCGTAGCTAATAAAGTTTTAATTGCTATTAATAACTATAAAGGATTGAGTGATGACGCCCTTTTAGAAGAACATCAATTTAGGACAAAACTCTTGAGACTGTTCGCCGGCGCAGTTTCGAAAACTCCTCATGTAAAACAACCATCTGAGTATAAAACCCGATTCCTTAATCTGTGCTTGATTTTGAAGGCCTAGGAAACGTGAAAACTTTAGCAAATAGTTCCATGAGCTTTACTCAGTTTCAAAATAGGATTGGACCGGTTTTGTTCAGAGTGCAGGAATATCCTATCAAATGCTCCTAATTCCCTATCAATTTCAAACTCAAAAAGAACTTGCTAACTTTGATGAAAACATAATAAACTCTCGTTACGACCCAGTTTCGGGATATACAAACAGGCAATAAAACAATGAATGAAAACACAACTAGCACGCAATTGATATACTATAATTAATCCAAACACTATACAGCGACTTGATTTATTCAATTATACTACACAGGTATGCGGTTAAACTCGTATCCTGTGCTCTTTCAGATAGTATTCGAATATGGCATCCACTGAAGGGCGCCTGTAAATGAGCAATCACGTGTATGCTATATCACTGTCGAAATATGATAACATTAATGACTCAGAGGCAAACGGTAATATCGCGCAACTGAGAATCAGTTCGGCCATGTACATGACGAATAGCATATTAGTCCAGACGTATGCATCTGAAAAATCCAGATACTGTGACTGTGTGGTTGCTCTATAGCTAAACATTTTCCTTGAATTATTCATAATTTTTACAAATCGGGGCGAGGATTGCTCTTCAGTCTAAACAATTTAATTTGCATCTAGTCACCGAGTTCTGTTAAACATGCTTAGCTATGTGAAGGAGGACATTTAAACCGTCGAAGTAACTCTGTAACCGCAAATTAACGCTTTCGGCCAAGAAGCACGGCCATAGATGCATTATAGCAGGTAATTGCTGCATGCAAAGCTATAGGAGTATTTTTTACTGCACAAAAGCGTCATAAAAATAACACGGTGCCCATCAGGCGAAGAAGTTTCATTCAGTCGAGTAAAATTGAAAAAAGCTAGACGTTGAATGACAATATGTTGTTGCGATCGAATTTCTGTTAAACTTACCTGATGATAGAATTGTGGAAACTCCCCATTTGATTGACAAAAATTCTGCCCAAGGCCGTACGTATACAATGCATTGTAGTTGTACCAACTGTGTTCCATTATGGTTATACTTGTCAACGTTATGATTGTACGCTTTACAATTTTCCAGATTTCTGGTAAAAAATGTATAGGTTCAGTTCAGTTAGTTGAAATGTGGAGTTTGAAAAACTGCATGCAGGGCGTGCATGGAGCGCATGTATTTATATAATAATATACAGGAACTCAATGTCATTTACAAGTAATCGGCATGCATCACGAGCTGTTTTAACAGCCTACCAAGTATGGTAAAAGTAAGCACCAGGAAAATCTTATTTATAAGTTTCGTAAGATCAAATTTGAAAAACATGTGAGCATTCAGATTAGGCGAATTGCTGAGCTTGGAAGATTCATAAGCAAGTATATACTTGTACTAGTACAACAGGAAATTAGTAGCACTTAAAATTATGATCGCATCATGGATCTCAACAAGCAACCAAAAATGGCAAGGCCAAATCATAAACATCGATTTTTATCGATTTTGATTCGTCATCCGCCTTATTGTCAACGCCTACAGAAGTCTGAATTTAGTGTACGTTTACGTGATGCAGCTAAATCCAAAATCTAGAGCTAGCTATAATTGAGCCGAATCATTGAATTCGACGAGTTAAATTCGATGTCCATAAAACAGCCCTGTACGTGCAACTTGAAGCAAAGATATTTTAAAATTTAAACAGAACGAGAGCATTCTATGCCTAAAAATTTGTGGTAAGATATTTGCTAGGTTCCTTGTCAATATTCCAGCCTTTTAGCAAGAGCTTATTAATAAAACCAAAGTTTATGGATCTGCATGAGCCTTATACACAATCAAGAACTAATTGTTTCAAGGCTCGGCTAGTATTCCATCGTCTGTACAATTTCAGAATATTAATTAATGTTACACCTAAATGTTTTTAACCAGACTGCAAAGCGTCCCAAAAAGTGCACCTTTGGCTTTTTAGCTTCAAAGTAGCAATTCATTGTAGCTGTTTATTAATGCAATTTGTTGCACGAATAGCAAGTTTTGTAATATCGTAGGTATATTAAATGTGTTGTATTCACATATCTATGATTGGATAGCTGTCAGCCCCAGGAGCTGCGGAACCGGGGGTGCATCGGGGCAAGTGGTGGAAAACTTACGTGCCCTTTTTGGTCAGTCCCCCTCTCCACTTTTGAGATGCTTCCGCAG
This sequence comes from Phenganax marumi, assembly GCA_025400095.1. Taxonomy (NCBI): domain Eukaryota; kingdom Metazoa; phylum Cnidaria; class Anthozoa; order Malacalcyonacea; family Clavulariidae; genus Phenganax; species Phenganax marumi. The sequence goes on along the minus strand of JAODVM010066661.1, from coordinate 8,992 downwards.
TCCCTCGTCAAATCACAAGGAAAGCCTGTTACAGTTAAAAAGAAAGTGCTGCATTCTTATAAAAGTCCTAATTTGATTATTACTATTATCCTGAGTGGACAGTAATTAAGTTATCTTTTTCAGCTTTATACAGTGTTAATTAACAACAGTTGATACATTGGTAAAAAAGAATTATTCTTATTATTTTATTATTATTATAAGAAGTAAGTATTCCCAATAGGGCTTTTCAATACTTATTTAATTTAAGAATTACTTATTCGATATACTACATATGCTATGCTATTGATTGTTGCATACTCGTTGATTATAACTAAAAGGCTCAGTAAAATTGTAAAAACTAATTGTAAAACGTATTATAATAGTAAGTAAACCGATTTGTCTACAAAACTGTCGTTAGAGAGAGACGTGAGTCGTAATTTCCACAAAAATGCTATACTAGAATTCGCAGGTTAAAACTTTTACTAACTTTTATAAAATTTCTAAGGACGTTTAGAGCAAAAATCTGTCATGCTGAAAAAGGTTGCTGTACGTAAGAAGTATCCCTTTTCAGAACATGCAATATTTGCATTTAAGACAACAATCAATGTTTGTTTCAGTTGTAAAAACTTTTGTTGTTTGTATGTTTGACAAACGATTGCCTAGCATGGAACTTCGAGTCTCGAACATGGAAATTCGTTTGCCATCCTGCTACTATAAGACCATGCCCAATAAATTAGTTGAATGGATTGTGCGAAGTACACAGCACACGAAGTGAAGGTTTGAGGCAAGCAAATATTGAGGTAGTAATATATTGAGCAACCAAATGTTACAAGCTATACACCACAGCTAGGCTTTCGATATCCAGAGGAGTAACTACCGGGGATGCGGGGGAATGGCACTCCTCTCATAATTTTAAATGAAATTTTGACGGACAAGTTGTTTGAAGTGTAGCATAATAAGGCTTTGGTTTCTGTTCAGTAGTGATATTTGGATTTTATTTGGAAAACGGCCAATTTTTCGGAAGCACATACAAGTTTGCGATTGCTCACTTTATTGCAAGCAAAATCAGTTTTTCTAATGAAGTTCATTAAACGGCATCGCTGAAGTAGATAAGTTGAAACTATAATCAGTGGCGAAGCCAGCTGTTCCGCAAGTCATGCTGTGCATGACTAAAATTTTTCAAAAAATGCGAAAAGATAAGTCTAAAAATGGACTTTTTGGAGTAAGTTGAAATTTGCCTTTGTCTCTACTCGTTTGGACAGATTCTGTTGAGTGTTTGTTGCCTTAACTCAAAAATTAAATTGTCTCGGCATAGCACTTCACGCAAGATTCTCCCTGCACATTGTTAAAAGTGTTATTGATTTTAGCGTTGTTGTCGTGGCAACTAAGAAGGCTTTACATATTTTGGAATTTATGATTTGCTGCGTAATTTATGCGTGTTTTGTCCCGAAAGGAATCATACACTTCAAAATTTCATGACCAGCTAATAGTATTTCATATGGCGTTTCCTTGTCCTCATTCCATTTCGATGTCTGCGCTTGGAATTCTGGGTTTGCATGACTAGGTGAGCAACACAACCTGATCACACACTATAGAAGCCGTATGTTTTTTTTAGACTGAGCATGTTTAAACAGATTTTAGGCGATGCGCGGGTATCTGAAGAACTAACAAATATCATTAAACATGCAAGCAAACTTTGCAGCTCGCAAGCCTATATATATTTAAATTTTTGTAAAGTTTCATCATTCTACTGATCATGGCATGTATAACTTGTCGAAACGTTTCGAATAAAATGTTGACTGTTTACGGTGTATCTATTGTCTGGTGTTTTATTAAAATACTCTATGGCAGTCGCAATCTAAGTTTGTTCGACTTTAAAACCTTGCAATTTCATGGGCTCATTTATTCATATTGTGTACCACGACCGTTATGATTTAGGTCTGTAGTTCATAATCATAAACGCCTTCATTCATGTAATGAAAGTGATTTATATATTTGAGACGAATATACATAAATACAAGGCTGTTCTTATGCAGTATAAGCAGTCAAATGTGAAAAACATAATTCACCGGCGCCAGAGAAAGGCCATCTTCTATTGCGGTACTTACAAGCGCTGAGATCTGAGACTGCCAGCTTTTCAAGGTTAGGAAAAAACAATTAACTTAAGGTTGGTATTAACAACGTTAAGATTAAGAATGGTGTCAGAGCAAGTATTGAGATTTAAGATTAAGCTTGGTATCAGGTTTAAGGTTATTAAGGTTAGTATGGCAGCTTGAGTCATAATCCATATAGATTTAAAACAAGGCTACTTTTGGGTTTAAGATTAGGATGAATAAAAGGGTTTGAATTAAAGTTAGCTGATAGATATACGATTGAGTATAAAGATTATAGTTTGTGTAGATTTTGGTGTAATGTTACTGTACTGTTGAAAACATCGAGTTAGTGATTCGGGCCACGATATAAAAATTGCTCCACCGTTTACATTCACCACAATAATCCTACTTTGTAAATCCAACTACACCGTGGCTGTGGCTCCTTACGAAAACCTGAACAGCTTTTGCAAACAATTCATTTACCTGCATAAAAGTCACGTTAAACTACAACTGAAAATCTTGAGGATGACATTCCATTTTGCATAGCAACAAAACTTGTTCATACTGTATACCACGGCTGTTATGATTTAGGTTTATAGTTGATGATCATAGACGGCTTCATTCATGTAATGAAGGTGATTTAAATGAAATATTTGTAACACATACATATAAATACGATGTTGTTCTGCTTTTGATTTACTACGTAAGGGTTAGTCCCCACCAACTCGTAAGGAATTCGAATTACAACACGTCTTTATTTAACTAAACAACACGCCACATTACAGTACAAAGAATGTATCTCTTTATGTATCAAAGTTCTTGAATCTTACGATTTAGCAGTGGACGATTCCGTAATTTCTAAAGCGCTAACTTTACTCATTTTGTTTTGGCAAGGCGACGTCATTTTGTAAAAAGGGGGAAAGACAGTGATGAAAACATTGCTCTTATCTAATGGGAATGCAACATCGTTGACTACAACAGTATGATACAGCCTTTATATTTCTATTGCGATAATTTTTTTTTTAATTACATAGCATCGCCCAACCGTGAACTTCTCTACACTTAGCATACTGCGAGCAGAACGAGAACTGAGTGCATTAGATACTTAAAATTGCCAGGAATGATATATAGTATAAGAGTGGTGAAAGCTATTTTTTGAAGAAAAGAGCTGTATTCAACAAACGACAAACTATTTTATTTCGAGGGTGCACTTGGCTTTATATGATAAGCAGCAATCAGCGTGCAGCTCGTATTTGACTTTAAAAAAAATACATATTGCAGAAGAATCATGCATATAACCAAACAAAAGTTGATCTCTTGAATTTTATATTTTGACGATGGAACCGCTTAAATTTAATGAATGCCTTTTTATTCTATATTGTAAGGGTAGTATAAAATGGTGTAAGTATGCACCTTTAATTGTTTGCACCTTTAATTGTCTCTATGCAGATATAACAAAAATGAGCTTGCAGCCATGAGAACGCACGATCCGTTTTCGCATAAAAAAACTAACTCCAGAACATAGCAGTGACGGTAAGGCCCTGTTTATACGTCGCTCTGGTGCCGAGTCAAGACAAGAATTTAAATAAATTTACCACTGATGTCTCCGCGTTCCAGTGCAGTGTTTTCATGCAACAGTTTCTTTACTCCGGGAAATCTAGAAAACACTGCCCTAGATGAATAGAATACCACGCCCTAGAGTCAAGCATCTTCATTGTCCGACTTCACAGCATATTTTTGTTACTCTCGTTTAGCAAATATTACATGGTGGCAGGACGAAGATTTGAATATAATTGCGAGTAGTAAGAATACTATTACGAACGAGCGTAGCGTGTGAGTTGTATATTCATTTATTTTAATATGAGAAAACAAGATTCATACCTTCAAGCCTCCCTAAAGCGTTGATTTTATTATATAGACAAAAAAATGAAAACAAACTGATTAACAACAGATTTTGTTTCGTCTGTCGTTTTTTATGAAAAAAACAAAGCGAAAAAATTCGCGCTTCGATGAGGTCGCACGAGAAAACGCACACGTTACAATATGAGTGTTTTAGTTTCCAGTAAAACTCCAAAGTCCATGTAATGAAATTAATTATTTTAACGTTTCAAGAATTTAAAATTCATGAACTATTATTTTCACACTCAGTGTAGTGCTTTTATTACAGCGTAGCTGGTAGACTAAAATACAATCAGTTCAAAAGTCGTGGGACAAATGTCTCAAATGCTTGGTCTTCTTGCAACTCTGTCCACCTCTCGCCCCCTAATCAATGTTGTGTCTTTGTTTTTGACTAAATCACATGTGCGACAGGTCATTTATATCCTAAAACAACATTGACAGAGGGGAGGAAGAATGGGAAATATAGCGTTAAGCATCCAATATATCAGTATGTATCGTGACAAACTGTAATTGTCCCAGACGTTTTTGAAACTGAGAGTAGTTTGGAAACTCCGCAATCCTCGTTATTTATTGTTAGGTTACGTTTATGCAACTGAAATATGAGCACTATCTCATCACGTGGGAATTGTTCTTAGGAAAATGAGCCAATAGCGTAGCTCTGAGTAAATTATTGTGTACATATTGTAGATGGGTAGCTAAAGCAAAACATCGCGATCGGCTAGTTAGAGCAAAACACAATTGTAGACATCCGAGGAGATAATGCCCATATTTTTTGCATACACGTAGACAATAAAATGGGAAATGAGTTTTATTGAATTTTGACGAATTTTCCTAACCCATGTCAACACAATTCCTATTTTAGTGTCTAGGTCTATGCAAAAACATGGGCACAATCAGTACTGTGCCTGTGATCGCATTCACATTTTTTTGTTACCCTTGTTTGACAAAGATCTGCAATGTGCGACCAAACACCGGCCTACATTCCAGTTTAATGTATCCATCGACATACTACGGTTTTCGATTGAGCTTGGACGCGCGTGATTTGAACGCGTATATCACGCATGAAACGTGCACGTTCCTATACGGAAGCAGTGACGTTTCTAAGGAAACCTTTGGCGTTCAATTATAACAGTTTGCTACGAAACGATCAGCATCGAAGCAACAGACGTGTTCGAACTGTACAAAATTTTACTGGTATACCCTGTTCCCCTCTCTCTGAATCATGTTGTGAATAACTGACATTCTAAAATCTTAGTACGTGCACCAGAGTGCTGAATTCCACATCGTCCCTTGTTTTAAAACGATCTTTGCAACCAAAAGTTTTACCTTAGAAACGTTCCAACTTCCGCTTAGCAACGTGCAACGTTTCACGCGTGAATCATACGCCTTCGAATCACGCGCGTCCAAGCTCAATCGAAAACCGTAGTAGGGCTAAAGCCTGATTTTCATATAGTCATAAACATCACAAAGATAGAACCACGATACCTCTCAACGGCCAAAATATTCTATCTTCTTGGCAGTATATCTCAGAGAAAACATGCATGTTGTCCACTATAATAATTGCTTTGCTAATAATTTGTTTTAAAATGCTTTTTTTCGGATGTTTAGAAAGTTCGTGACTCAATCTTTACGATGTGTACAACTATATGGAAATCAGGCTTAAGTCAAACTCGTTTTTATCGCAAATCTCAGATTTAATTTGTATTTAGTTAGACAATTAGAGTGGCCCATACTTGAAGAGTCTAATCTCCATTTTTATCTGCAACAAACGAGAGTCCTAATGCTCGCATGATGTACAGCATTTGATGCATTTCATCACATTTTTGGTAACTCAAACGTCTCACGACTATATTTACGATTTTTTCTCACTATTTTGCAAAATCCCACAAACGACAGATAATATGGCCTTTAATGTGCATTTTAAAAAGTCTTTTAGAAAATTTCTGCATTAATTCGCTTTGCTATAGTTGCAACTGTACTACAGTAACTTTGGCGAGACGTACAGTAAGAAGTTCTTTTTAACGGTGACGTAATTACACACTTACTTTTTAGAATTCCATGCGTCGCTCTCAGTGCAATACAAATAGCAATAGTGAAGTGAAGTGAATAGAATGCCTTAAGTGTACTATATGTGACCACCACAAGCGAGGTTCGCGTTAAGAATCACATTCGAAAAAAAGTAAATATATGACAAGACTTCAGAGTTTTCAGAACGTTTCACTTTCCTTCCGCGTACGGTATCAGCGCACTTCAAGCGCTGAATCACAATCAAAGGGAAAGTCCCCAAAACTCTTAGCGAATCAAATCGCAGACAGAAATTTAAATATACATCGATAAATGATTGACATCGAGTTCCGGTCGATAAAGCGTGGACTACAGTAGCGGAGTATGAGACGCATCTTGGAACTGTGATGCGAGTCCAGAGTTTGTGCTATATCCACTGCATGGGTAAACATATATTCAAAAAACAGTAGCAAGTAAAAAAAATACGTAGTTTTCAAGAATACTTTTCTCCGTTGACGATGGCTATCATTTTTGAAGTTGGAAAAGCCAACCCCTGCCGACAATCGTGTTTATTCTTTATGAATGGTTATTCACAGGGTTCGGTTCAATGAATACGTAGTTAAGTACAAACATCAACCAATGAACAGAATTGCGTAGGATTTAAATACTTTTCAACTACAAAAATTGCATTTAAAACGTAGTTCAAGGGTTTTAAACAATCGGCATCTGGTTGGTCTGTATGCAAACACCTTTTCAAGCAAATGTTTTTCAAGTTTTTCTATGAAAAGTACACTTGTTCTTTAAAGCAAGCATCGTTGCCGCTGGACAAGTGACTTGTCAGTGAAAATTTCGTAACAAATATCAGCACTTGTCCCGTCGTCTGTACAAGTTAAGAAATGAATCTAGACAATTTAGTTTTTTGGAGACTACAGGCTAACATTCAGCAGTCTATTGCTGTTTTGCTCATTCTAAAATGCAAACTTCTTCGATGGAAAATTTTGTCACACGCATGAGCAATAAACTAGTTTTCATGCGCACGAACGCTGCAGTATTGAGCAAATTGTTAACGTCTAAGACCAACAACAGTAAAATTACTTTTAGCATCTCTGCAGAGAATGATTCTGTCAAATTACCTGAAAATTATTTACACTACAGTGACCACACTAACGTTACCCAATATGCGTCTCAAAAACAAAACAGAACCTAATGTTTGCATAAACTTCAAGTGACTTTGATACATATCAGATTAAGCAGATCCACAACAAATTCGGTTTAGCCACGCCATGCGTGGATTTGATGATTTTTAAAGCCTGCAATGTGATTTCTTACTAATATAAAATACATCAATCTAACCACGGTATAAAAGAGGACAGCAGGGCCACTTAGAGGTGCAACGCATCGTTGTATTTTAATGCAAAAATATGCAGATTACAGTCGGCCACCGGCCATTTCAGCGTGCTTGTTGGCCAGAGCATACAGTTTACTGACTGCGAAACATGTGTAATACCATATGCGCGAGGACAAAGAGTTCAGAAATTCTGATGTAAGTAGCACTACTGTCCCTCCTTATGTTGTGACCTAACTGAAATTCACGCATAAGTTAGGTTCCGTTTTTTTGAGACGCATTATAGAACGCTACGATTTATATGCATGACTCAACCAAGCAGAAGAAAATAGTCCGCAGGACTTCTAGGTACGAAATGGAACGCGGAACAGCTACAGGGCTTTGTTTTATCTAATGTTCACCAACTACAAGATTGATCGAGAATAAGGTTTGTAATAGAGTTAAAAACATGGACAGCAAATTGTGACGCAATAAAGACAATATCAAGAACTAATGTACCTCACTGAATTGCTTTGAGCACTGAATTAAGCAGAGATTTGGGGGCAAGCTCGCAAGATTTAATAAAATGTTTTGCTGATTATGGTGACCGTAATGAGCGGAATATTTTATAAAACGTTTGGTCACGCTATCCCGAGGAGAAAGCTACAGAAATATAGTTTTCTAGATAAAACTATGTAAGAAATGCGGAAATGTTACTGACTCTGGCTACAGAGTCAATACGGCTATATCGATCGACGATTGTTAGCATGTCCTGTTAGATTTGAGTAAAACTCCGAAACAACACTGCAGATGAGCAAGTTTTTCCATCACGAGTCAAATTTGAAAAGCGCTTGTACGTACAGCAACAAGTTTTAGTAGGCCATATTTTAGAAAGAATTTCCAATTTAGAAAAATATTTGCTTTTCACTGAGTGTGCACAGCAAAAAGAAAGTGCTTTACTCAAGTGTGGGCAGCAGAAAGAAAGTGCTTGCACGAATTTCCCGAAAAGACACACACGTAATAACAACTGACGTTTTATTACGACCAAACTCGTTGAAAGAGAAAAGCAACGTTTCCGATTGATATCAAAACAGACGGTGAAATTCATTCAGCACCGCACTAAACTTCATAAATAAACAAATCTGTATAATTATTTCGAAGTAGAAAATTCAACGAATGTACTTCCTACACGTCTGAAAAATAGGTACGCGTAGCGTACATGTTGCATGCGAAACGAAAATTGTGACGCGTATCGCAAGGGAGTGCTGGGTGGTTGTAATTGCATGTCCAAAAAAGCGAGGTACTTTTCATGTAGGCTTGACCTGACACGAACCCAAATTGTTCCTCTAAATGTCTAGTGAACATGGGCGTATAACCTGCTGCGTTGACAGACTAGGCGGACACGAGGTATGAAAGGAATCAGATTTGGGTTGGGGTCTGCAGCAAATTCGGTCAGCGGCTTCTCGGGACAATTGCGGTTGAGCAGCAAAATTGGAAAAGTTTTGCTAGTATTGTATTAAACGAAAAGAAGAAAAGCTTAATGGATACTGTTGTATTCCATTACGATAATACTGCGGTCAAACCGCCATCAAGGCTAGAAAAAAACAAATATATTGCATGCAAAGAAATTTCTTAACTGTTTCCGCTACCAGCAACTAATTTTCCAAATTTCCGTAGGAAATTATGCTCCAAA
>JAODVM010066660.1:0-56314 GCA_025400095.1 Phenganax marumi | reverse complement strand
TCCAGTAAGAGTCATTTCATATTGATCCACTTCGTTCAACTCATCGTTTTCAGGTTGTTCAATTGTTCGCTGAGGCAATTGCTAAAGCCCCATACGTGGACACAGGAAGTTTGTCTCACTACCAGAAGCGATCTCAGACTAAAATGTGAAAAGTTAGTATAATTATTTTTTACTATGTAGACATTTACGTTTGTTTTAACCATTTTATAGATATAATCTAGTGTTTTGACCGACTGAAGTATGTTTGAATTTTAATTTTTCTAAACTTGATCCTGGACACATTAAAATTCTGAACATTTCTTCCTATAGCGATCCAGTAACATATCATTGAATTAGTGTTACTTCAGACAGAGCCAACATGCCTGGATTAAATCTAAGGTGTTTGGTGGAACCGATACTCACTATTTATAAATTGAACGCCCACCTCATTACGAATGCTCTTGGCTTCCTAGCTTGCTTCTGCGCCACTTTGTGCCAGTATCATTCTTAATCTGCAGTATTTTACGTGTTAATGAGGTCAGATATATCTGGTCATCCCTATAGAGTGGATAATCTTTTACTCTAATTTTCCGCCACCCTCATTTCTTGGCAACGTCAAGACATGTTTTAAGATTGTTTTTGATAGATTCTTTATGAACTAAATAAGGCTAAGCACCAGGAAATTGTCATATGAAAGCCTCTTGATAGTGTAGAACAATCCAAAGACCCTCTTGTGTATTGGTCTTATCAGAAATCTAAACAAGTCTGAAGAGATATTGAAGTAATCGTGTTTTAATCTTGTAATGCTTTGACGCCACATTTACGAAATAACATTGTGGAATGGAGAACGTTTATACGTTATATTTCGACGCTCCACCATTTATGGTAGTACAAATTAATAATAGTACATTCGTCTGCTTTACACCTCGGGGGTTTTTTTTGGTTAGGTGAAACCGATCGTCATAAGGTGTTTTTTGTATTAAAAAGGTAGCTACAAGTCATGCATTATCAGCATGCAATACATATGGATACGTTTCAAACAATGTTTCATTTGAGGTAAATTTATAAGTTTTTTTATTTTTTAAACTTATTTTTCACCATGGTTGGCGTATGTGGGCAGCAAAATCGTCCATTTTCAGCAAAGTTCTTTATTTGAGTTTGTTTGAGGTTGTTTGTCAATACTAATAACCAGATATCTAATTTTACTAAAGAAATAAATGGAATCGAGTGAAAGAGTGACTCATCGCAAAACCACGTAATCCAATACAGTGTTTACGTGAATGATTACTTGTTTTAGCACAGCAAGTGAAAAAGTTCTTGAACGAATTTAACTCTATATATATCTCAACTACTTTGCATAAACATTCCTCATTCAAGAGGAAGATAAGTGTGCCTCTTCATGCAAACTGGAGTGTCTTATTTCGGGTTATATTGGACCATATTTTATACTGAAGAGGGTCAGCGCTGATGAATGTTCCAAAAGGCCTGGAACTTTAATGCCTCCTGTACATATTTAATTGCTCATTATCAGAGGCACATTGTCTAAGTATGGCGGACGTCATTATACAAAGCATTTGACTAAATTTGGTCTCCATTGCTGTCAGGGCAATTGTACTTTCTCGAAGTCAGCCAAATATGAATAGTTTGTACTAACAGGATTAACCTTTTACATGCTTCATCTGCAAACATTTCCTCTTTGAATTAACCTATATACTCTTTGCATCCGTTGACGTTCTGCTAAATCACTCAAGATAAGAGACAAAAGCTTTTGAGCAAAAACAAATGAGAAAGACCTCCCAAGACTTGAAGTGAACCTGTTTATTCACGAGCGATTATCATGTCAAAGTGAGATGAAGTTACTAAAGTGCCTTTTTTACTGGAAGGCAACACGCTTTGACGATTAAATATTCAATAACACCGTCTGGCAATTTAATAAAACTGTCAAGTTCTTAGACTTACTGGCAGAGAAATACTTGAATGTTTTTAAATGTTAAGTGCTTGATATATTTCATAATTTCCTGTACAGCATACTACGTACACGGTAGATTTAAAACACGGAACAGACAACGCGAAACGCCACATACATGCTCATTTGAACAGCAACATCAAAGAGTCACCTCAGTACATTAAATGTGTTTTTTTATTTCAATTCCTACTTTTCTAATTAAATTAATTTATACAAATTTTTATATACAGTTTTGTACAGGTTCCTCAATAAATAGTCTAAATACTTTTGTCCCTCAAAAGTTTCATTTTTGGCTATCACAACACTCCGTAGCTAGGATAACCATACTGATGCGCTGCATTGTAATACTTATAGTTCTGCGCATGCGTATTGTGTGGTAGCGACCACACGTAATTCAAACAAGGTTCTTGCGGCATCCGTGGCACAAAAGATCTCTGATGAGCTAAACTGTAGTTCTCCAAATTCCTCTGTTGTTTCTTGTATTTGTATCTGTGATTCTGAAACCAGATTTTGATCTGCGTTGGAGTCATGTCCAAAACTTTCGCCAGTTCCTCGCGTTCAGGCGCAGACAGATATCTCTGGCGTCTAAATGCTTTCTCCAGTTCGTAAACTTGGCCTTGTGTGAACAAAACTCGACGTTTCTTTTGCATTGGGCCATCTTTCGTTGACGCATCGTCTTTTTCGATCATTTGGTTCACTTTTAAGTCGCTCGCTTCTATATGGAAAGAAAGAAAATACAATATTCAATGCACTGTCCAGTAAAGAATGATAACGCCGACATATTATTGTACAAAGCAAGTTAAACAATTGTAATCAGTAATCAAGAGATATGAAAGTAAACTCTGCTCCGCTAGTGGGAAGAAGATGCCTCAAATTCTTTCGTTTTTTCGCACTTATGAAATACTTCCGTATTCAAAGCTTTGCTTGCATGGGAAGAATTTAAAGACAATGGGAAACTTTAAAATGAGTCGGCTTCACTTAATCAAGGTAAATACATACATGCACACATATTAGGGGATTTTAAATCTAACTATAGCCAAGAGTGTGATAACAACATAAAGAAGTGAGATATTTTCTTGTAATCGTTTTACGTGGCAGCAAGAATAATGCCCAGCATATATCTCTTTTCATTTTGTCGTTTATCTATCTTAACTGACCTTACGTGCGAGGAATTCGTAAACTTAGTAACGCAGGAATAGATAGATAGCTAGAAGTGCCTCGTGTTATGTTAGGAAATTGGTGGGGTAGATCGTTGGTTGTGCTAATCCGTTGAGTGAAAGTTTTTTAATCTCTTGGCTTGACAGGACATGCTCAGACTACGCTTTAACAAATTTCGAATCTTCCAGTTCAGATGACGGACAAAAACAAGCTTTTCTGTTGGACGCCTGTGCATGCAAGAGGAAATCTAGACCATTTTCTTGATGTCCGCTGAACTACTCGCTAGACCAACTTATGAGTGAAATATTACTTGACTTATTAAAGTATTATCTTCATAGATCTGCGATGTTCTCCACTAAATCTTATCTTCACATAAATTTCGTCAGCAGCTACGACAAAGTTTTGTTAAACTCGGTCTTGTAGTCTTAGTATCCAAAGTGAAAGCTAGATGTTGCCTGTCTACAAGTACTTCGATGAACATGAATCGTACAAGTCTCACCTTGTTTTGGAGTATCGATCGTCTTTCTCTTGGAAGAGCTGCATTCGCTTTGGAGTTTTTCATCAGGAGTTTTCTCTTGACACGGTGAAGGACACACTGTGTTTCTTCGCTGTGGACTAGCACACGTTTCTTGACCTTGTGTTTTTAGAATATCATTAATACCAAAAGGAGTGAAACGAGAGGCCATGATGTTATGTTGTGTTGTCGTGTTGAACACTTGAGCTTGTTTAAGCTAGGACGTGGGATGTTTCCTCTATATCATGATTCAACACTCGACAAATGCTTTTTACGTCCAAATTGCTCTGTGGGTGGAGTGCCACAAGTATGATCATAATCTTGACACTTAATTCTCGCCAGGGATTGGCTCCTTTTAATTGCTGTTTGACTTTCCTGACAATCGTATTATCTTCTCAACTTCGCTTCGGACAGCCTCGATTTGAACCTAACCTGCTACGACCAATTCGAAACGATGTCTTTGAGGTTGCAACCACGCAGTGATCATGCATCTCGTGTCTTTGCTCTACAAAGCGTCCCAGTAACATTCTGTGGTCTCATTAACTAATTTACTGTCTTTGTGTCTTCCTGATTAGGAACAAATTGCTTCACAATGAAGGAAAGTTACTTTAACCGATGAACAAACAGTCAAATGAAGCTATTCTTGTCACTTGGTTTTCAACAACCAGGAAAGATGACGTAGATAACACGGTCCTACGAGGTCACACACAGATGATCCACTATTACAGTCTATTCGAGTAACGACAAAGAAAGAGTGATTGTTAGGAGGTTCATACTTGTAAAAACTACCAATCTTGTTTGCTCTTTGAGGCGGTGAATATTGATAGACTATATGCTCCGCAATTGGATTCTTCCTGAACAAAGAAACTAGTCTTTTATAACAAAAGTAGCTTTCAAAAAAACGAAAAAAGCTCTTTTTCAAGTTGAAAAACACGACTAGTTGAATAATGCACGTCAAACAGGCTTTATCTGCTGCATACCTTTTTTTTATCAAAAGAACTAGTGTGTACAAAACCGACATATACACAAGAATTACTAAAGATAACTAATACAGTATTATGTTTAACTGATTCAAACGTCTATTGCTGAACTCCGCCTGAAAACCATTCGCGTTGACTGTTTAATGTACATAAATTGAAACCTAGGCAAACATCTATTAATATTGTCTGCCTCCTACTAGTACTATAAATCATTTTCTCTTCAATATTCTAGTCATATCTCACGTAATAATTACGACGTGTTTTCTTAAACTAAGGTCCTTTTCTTTCTCTCTTCCCCACGCAAACTGGCGAAGTATTGTTCCTTTGTTGACTTGATGTAAGTGGAAAGACGTGCAACTATTCTCTTTGATTGACTGCTACTTAAGCTGCTCTCTTTTTGTTGATTTTATCTGTTTGCTCGTAGAGAATGCTGCCTTTGTATTATTACAAAACTAATTCCATTCAGCAGATATTTCAACTTTACTGACAGAGCTTAATAAGATTTTTAGCGGAATGAAAAAACATTCGACCATGGAACAACAAGTTTTCTCCTGCTCTTACGGCAAACGAGCATGTGTAGGCATGGAGTTGAGCACTGGCTCTTCAACAGCTCTTGTGAGGTAATGAGATGAAATTTGAGCACTCGTCGTGATAACAACATCGCTTCAAACTTTATTATTGAACAAGGAACTTTGTCTTGTGTCCTCTTCAAAAAAACATCAAAGAAAACAAAAAACTTGCCAGAGGCCATTATGAGGAAAATTTGTCGAGTAATCTTATTCTGTTTCTTAAGGGAAAAAAGCCTAAACAGAAAGTCAGATAGCAATGACCAATTGTAAGATATTTCAGGTTTCTTTTTTCATTCACAGAGTGTTACCTGCACTGGATCTTTTTATTATTTCACTCCCAAATGTTATGCTAAAAATAAGTATGATTTCTTCGCGTACTTTAGCCTAACGCTCTTTCTATCTAGTACTTGAAAGAGCAAGCGCGAAGTATTTAAATTGTCATTCTCTTCTAAGAGTGTGTCCTTGTCTGTTGGCAAAGAAACAAAACTGTGCTGTTGTCAGGGAATTAGACGATTTGACAAAAACACTGATGTACAAAAACCAATATCCGTCCTTTTGCTTGCATTATGGCTTTGTGCATATAATCTGTTTAGAAGTAAGGTTGTAGAGGCATGGTTTTCCAGTTTGATTGAGATGCTAAAACAAGTGCGTGGTATAGGTGTAGAATAAATGCGGAATTGTACGTTGGCACTGCTAGACACGACATTGGTTTTTTCTGTTGTGGGATGATCACTAGATGAACTTTCTTGCTTTTCGTGTTGGTTCAATCATTGACGGGGTTTTTTTGCAACTAGTTGTGGGGGAAAAATCTGGCGATGTTGCCAAGTTTCTCGTCCCGGTCAGACTTCGGTTTCCTTCCACAAAAATGCGGTAAATATAGGGATTATAAGTATATTGAAAATGGATTTCTACATTTCTTGTTTACGTGATTTACTAACACTACCAAAGTTTTTGGCATTTTAGATCTTTGCCAGTGGCAATGATAAACGTGACCTAGACTTTGACGGCAGTTTATCGCTTTTAGTATGCGAGTTGAGAACTTCATACGTGTGCAAACAGAATGAAGATGATCGTTGGATCGACTTCAATTTTCTGAATACTTTACAATGCATTACAATGCATGGAATTTATCTCTTACATCCCAAAAGGAATACTTTTTTAATGTTTGAATATTTTTCTGGGGGTACAGTAAACATGCTACTGTTGTTGGTCGTTTAATATCAAGAACGGGAGAATGTATTTTTAATGCAGCAAAGTGAATGGGAATATAGATCCTGGCGGGGTGGGCTCTGGCATATCTTAACTCACACGCGGTCATGATAAACTGAATGGCTGTCTCAATAATACTGAATCATTTTACTTCGGATCAACCCACATTCTTTGCTATGCTATTACATTATTCGATATGAAAGCACAAGCAAATTGTTTGCTAAATTTTATCTTTTGTCATTCATGACATGCTTCCTTCCTTTGCATTAACAGCCATGCCTTATAATAGAATATAACGTGACGTTAAGTGTGTACAGAAGCTGGCTCGAAGTAAATATATGTTTTGCGTGTTGGCAGGCTGGCTTTTGTTATGATGAAATGTTTGCTCTGACACCCTGAGCAAAATAATAGCCATTAAGATGTTTGCACAAGCAAAGGACGTTAGGTAACGCTCGTTAATGTTTGCGCGCCGCACGCTTTTGAGCACGCACAGTTTGGCAAGGAGCACCTGGGTATGACCAAAGATAAAAGCTAAGACACCAACTTAAACTGGAGTTGATCATGCTGTGTGGATCTATTCATCACAGAGGCACTAAAGCGTCATTTCTTATTGACCACAGGAGCAAAAAAAATGGGAAAGCTGAACCAAACTACTCGGCTTGTTTGATGCACTTCTAAACAGTTCTTCCTAGGGATCCAGTGAGAGATGTCCTACAATTCAACCGAAGGAAACAATGCACTCATTTTGGCATGCGTTAAACGATTCGTTAATTTCCTTATCCATCCTAACATTCATTATTTCCCTCCATTTTTACCATTTGACATTTTTGAAAGTGAGTATTTTCCGGTGACAAGTAATCGGATGTAGTTTTTAGGGGTTGACTATTAGTATTCCATGTTTACTCCAAATTATGAAAGGGGCTGTTTTGTCATGAAATTCTTTAATTAGTTATGTCAATATTCCTAGAATATCTCCCGCAAAGCGACGCTAGCATCACGGAAAGAGAGACATTCAAAAATGGTACTGAATCTTGTAATATGTAAAGAGCAAGATTGGGTGTAGGACTTATGCTGTAACTCTGGGTAGTTTTCGTAAGCATCCATGTATTTTGTGGTGAAAAACTTGCCCAGATTTTCTCCTCCCCAGTCCCAATGTTCCTTTCGCCTCTAGATCACGGTCAAGTACTCTGGAGAATACTATAGAGAGAGTCAATATCAATTTTATACCAATGCCCTCGTCGTGGAAGGTTATAGCATAGAGAGAGAAAATGTTTTGCATATTACGTCATTAAAACGAACCGGAATAGCACTGTATCCCTGTACTGAAACTAGAAAAAATTCAAGGATATAGGTACAGTAAGAATTAGACAATAAAGCTGTCTGGCGTCCGTAGTGCTCCTACTTACGCCCAAGTAGACTCAACACTGATTATATAACGGTTTGCCTTTTTCGGATTCATGTTTTTCCGATTCGCTGTCGAGTTAGAAGTTTTGAAGTACTTTAAGATCTTGACTGGTTTCCAGGCTACCTTACACTAGCGACAATATGTATATTGAATTGTAACTATGACAGACTCATTTTATTTATATTTGCCTTCTTTCTTCAGTTTAGCAGACCTATATCACTATGAAAAATTTATGCGTTCATAGCAAGTTTTGTGGATAAAATTCACCATGATTTTATCTTTCATCATGGTGCAATTATCAACTGTGATTTTCTACAATTATTTCCCGTGAACATAAGACCAATGGATAAACGGAAAGTGAGTTGTAGCTTTTACAATCCACGCCTGAAGCGACTCGGTAACCACGGTAAGTGAAACAGTAGTTTCTAATATAGGTTATAAATTGAATGCTTTTGTTACCTTGGAAAATTTATCTTATACCAAAATGTATTTTTACAAAGTTGAAGCCTGTGAAACAACTTCGTCTTCAGACATCTTTAAACTTTCCTTTGGCACAACGAAGTGATAAAAGTAACTATCTTTCATTGATCAGCGCTTGTGTGAAAACGGGCCCTAGGCTTACGTAGACATATTATCTTCTTGGTAAAACTCAACTACATTTAAAACATGAGAGTTCTGTGACTTAATTTTTATCCTATTTCTAATGCTCAGCCTTAGTATGCGCTGCTTTCATTGCTTTCGTATATGTTCTTGTAAATACTATCACACTAACATATCGTAAAGGAAGCGCAAAGATTGACAATTACAAAACCACTTGATGCATATCAACGTATTAAAATTTGAATATTAGTTTGAGGACGCACCACGTATGTTTATTAATGCAAAGCTTCATATCTTAATATTCATAATGTTGTTATCGCCATGCAAAACTACAAGAATCGCGTTAAAATTTGTTTACTGTGGGGAATTTTGATGAAAATTCTTACCTTGCCGAAGAAAAACTGCAGTGACACAAGTCTTCAAAAAATAGGCACGCAATGCGTACCATGCATAACGGTGAAAGGGTGATGCACGCTGCCAAAAAAACTCGTAACGCAAATTAATCTTAAAGGATTATGTACACTCATAGAACAATAAAACATTTTAAAATACATGTAGTATTGAAAGGCTTTGTTTCTATTTGTACCGTTTAAGGCGCCGCCACTGCGCAAAACAATCACTTCAATAGCCGTTTCATGTTTTCTGCCAACATACATGAATTTCTGTGACTCGAAAAATGCATTCCCAAAAACATGAATGACTTACTTCATAACTACAAAGTAGGCTGGACAAACATTTAAATTGGTATACCATAATGATTTTTTGATGTCACTAGGAAACAGCAAAAAGGAACGTTGTTTTAATTTGTTTCTTAACAATGTTTTTAATACAAATTTTATTCTTTGACCACTAAGTATTGTTAATAGCAGATTATGGCGTGTACTTGAAGGAGTGGCGAAAACGCTGTAGGAATCAAACGGGCTAGCACACTTAACTGTCTTTCTCATTAAATATCTCTTGCAAGATACGATGAACACATGAAACGCCTTCTTGGTAAGACATCAAATCGTACTCCAGGTGCAGTGTTTAACTCGTGGGAAATAAATGTCCTGCAATGTAGAGAACATGTGTGGAGAGTTAGTTAGTGATGCATGATCGGCCCAATAACATCAGTGAGTCGACCGGTGACTTCTTGCTAAGCTAAAAGAATAGCCAAACAGCAAGACACTATGACATACAAACCATATGACTGCATTAACTAACACTCCACGACTCAGACTGCAGATAACTGATTGTTGTCAATTTGGCTCTGATTTCATTTGGACGACAAAATCTCCAAATAACTTGCCAGTCAGCGGTAATGCTTCAAACTGGGAATTAAGCTTCATACATTAGTTTCGACATCCTATTAGCGTGGATTTTTGGCAATAAAAATTGATGCTGAAGTTGACATTGCTAGCAGTTATAATTAGGTAAGTGTCCTTGCTAGGCAGGCTGTGTGGTCTGATAGACAACAATGTAGGTAGATTGAGCACTTACTACGCTATGCATTTTTAATGTAACAGTATCACACACTTATAAAACTTGCTCGTGTGTGACTAACTGAAGGACACAGTCATCTCGAAACTGGATCGAGTATTGGACTATATCTGCACTGAAACCTTCTGAGACAAACAGTAGTGTATAATTATATGTAAATTTTTGAACTAAAGATAATGTTACTCGTTACAACCGGCATTCTTTATCCTCATAAGATATATTGGTCATCCAGTTATCAGGGCATGTGTGAGTAAACAGGCCAAAAAACTCTCGGTACAATACCATTTTTTCGAGTGTTAAAGCAGTCAAGGTGCACAATGTGCAGTGAAAATATTAAAAAAACATTGATAAAAGTTGATTGTCAGTCCTATTCCATGCATCCAATGTCCAATGGCGTATACTCAAATTCGATGTAATCAATATTGTTTAATGAGTTAAATGAGTTATGCAAAGTTTAGAAGTGATATTACCCCCTGAGACCCTGGCTTGGAGTCGAGTTATTATGGAACTGGAAAAAAAAGCGTTTGTTTCGAATAAGATATTGAGATATCACGAATTGGAGTGTGAATAGTATGACTCGTTATTGAACTGGAAGTCTAAACGTGTTCTTAAATGTGAACGAGGAAAAGGAGTAAAATTGTCAGCTATTACTACAGTAAAATGCAAAAATACTACACTACTACACGAATGCTACACGAGTTGATAAATGATTAACCACTGACTGTATATCGATGCAGATTGTCGATATTCGACTGCGCAGACACAAGTTCGAACCGGAAACGAAGGAAGCAAGCCCGAAGTTGTTCTCAGTCTGTTCCAAGTGCTTGAAGAGATCTGATATTCATTAATACACCATGAAGCATAGCAAGGCTTGGTGGGTCTGTTATGATTCATCCAACTGCCAGGGCCATTGATCATGAAATTTTAGCTCGTCTCGCATGCAGTGAACCAAAATTGGAACTGAAATTGCTGCGCGCTGAGACACTTACAATGCCATGTTGCATTGTCACAAGTCTCATCGCACTACAATTCAATATTTTGGACGCACAATACGCTAGAAGTGTCCCACTTATTTCGCCATTTTTCGTTCATTTCGAAAACAATTCCTTACTTCAAAGAATATTTTAGGAAACAGTTATTCCCGCAAAAATTAGGAATTCTATGTCGTGTGTGATTGGTTAAATTTCTGATCCTCTGATTAGCCACTTGTAAACTCGGAAATACTTTTGCAAATGTGAAAATGCATATGATTGGTTGATTTTTACTCATTACTGATTGGCTGCCTTGGCACCGTGAAGTATAAGATCCAACTGATCTCTTATTAATTTCACAATTTAATTATTTCACAGAAATTAAATTTATTTATAGCTGCATGATTTCCTCTTCTTTGGTTTGGATAAACATTAATAATAGTATTATATTATAATCACTGATAGTATGCAATATAACTGTAGCTAGATTACATCGCTTTTACACTGGATATATATATGCATTTATGAACCACCCAAGACAGTAATCATATCCGGACTCAGTGTGAATCGAAAATTGGGGTTAGGTATTTTAGATATTTTATTGAATGAAAAGACATGAATCCTTCGTGTTCAATAAAAACGTGCATAATTTACCACCCCAAGAATTAAATTATTTGGCATATTATTTGGCATTATTTATTAGTGTGCCTGTGGTCCAGCCTGTGGTTTGGCATTTGACAAGCGTTATAAAATCATTTTCTAGAGCACTGGCAAATCCGCTTATATCACTTGTGCACCTTTGACACCCAAATTGGATGACAAAAAGACTTCCCAGGCCCTTGACAATCCGGGTGTAGATATATCCTAAGATCCAAAGACTCTATCAAAACTGTCTTATAGTTCTTGACAAGTTTTGGTTCTAACGTTCTAACTTGGAGGTTTTTCATCCGAACATCTTCGTCCAGAGTTGGAGATTGGGCTAAAAATGCAAATTGAAAAGTCCCTAATCTCTCTCACTAGACCTTGGTGTTGCGTATGACTTCTGCTTTCGTTTTCTTTAGAGCGTAGGACAATATCACTCTTTCTAAAGCCCCTTTTACACGACCAAATTTTCTTTGACAAATTTCATTTGTGAAATATTTTTGGATCGCGTGAATTAGGAATTTTTAACAAATTTAATTTGGCAATAACCCAGCTTTTGAACAAATGCATTTGTAAAGTTAAATTTGTTGAAAATTCCTAATTTACACGGTCAAAAAAATTTCACAAATGAAATTTGTCAAAGAAAATTTGGTCGTGTAAAAGGGGCTTAACACCAGGCATTTTCACTTGTTTGTCAAGAAAGAAGACTTCGTGGATACTTGCCATAGATGTGACAAAACTGCCCTAAAACACGTGCTTTTAATCACTTGGTTAGAGCTGCGACAGATGATTTCCGCATAAACACACCAAGCAAGCCACCGTACCGTAGCTTCACACACCCTGGCCCAGACACCAGGAACCTGAACTATGCATAAGAGCTGCGGTTTTTTTCCAAAATTCTGCTTCTAGTTATTATGTTTTCCGTTTCGGATACATTTCACATCGCTACGCCACGTGTTTGTAAAACAAGAAACATGGGTACTTTATGTGTTTGTACAGAACTCCTCGGTACATTGAAAGACGTAGCAACACACTCACCCACCATTATATGGTGAATTAATTGCAACATGTTTGGTATAATTGCCACTAATAGTATATTGATCAGCGCAAGTACAGCAGACAAGAACACTCGCGCCTTCGTCTCTTTACAAAATAAATGAGCCTCCGGAAATGCTTTGACCCAAGTCGGCATTGTTTCCAGTTTAGTTTGTTACCATATTTTGGTAGTTATAGGAATAAAGCGAGATCAGATCATACTCAAAATGGTAGTGAAGATTTGGTGACGTGCTCTCTGTTGTTATGTGTTATACGTTTGTCTTATTGACAATCCCCTTAAAGAAAGAATTTTACTGCTTGCTTAGGCTTTGGTAAATCTCTTACGTGCAAAGGCAAGGTTAATGCTCTTGTTGACAAATAGGACTGAACGGCTTTACTCTAGCTTAGTTTGGTCGACAGAGAATTGTTAGAAATCTTGCTTATACCACCCTGAAACTAGGGAATAAGCTCTCCAGCAACATTAAAATTTCGCATAAATTTCCCGAAAATTTCGTGGATAAAATTACTTCAAAATCCGCGTCAACATTGACCCTTATGCTCATGGTCTTGTCTGGTTATAATTAAGATGATATAATTATTCGTGACGTCATCTCCGAATGTTTTACTTGCTTTTCAATTCTAAACATGGCTTCCAGTTTGGAAGGCTATAATTTGGAGCACTTTGAAGACGCAATAATGGCTTGAATTTCACCATGAGTAAATCTGAGAGGTGGTCAAGTGCTTCCTCGGATAGCGACGTGTCGTTCGTGTTGTTTGGAGGTATTCACAGCGCGCAATATGTTTTTAAAATGCGCTTGAAATACCATTGTTTTAGGGGGGCTTGGACAATGTGTCTTATGACTATGTTGCTGGTGTGCGGTTGTATATCTTTTCTACAAGTGCGACAATTAAGATTCAACGATGTGATATGTAGCATATTTCTCGTTGCTTAGGAGAACATCGCGGTGAAATTCTAGGCTCAAACGCGATACACGATATTTTGAAGGAAAGAATTGCGTTTCTTTCAGGTTTGTTACTGTGACTTTGAAATTATACTGTAGCAAATTGAAACAGTAGTACAAACTACAGTTATGTAGTTTTTGATAGGAATATTGTAGGTTTTAAAGCATGAACTACCACAAACGGATTACGGATTCTCGATTGCCCCTAAAGCGTTTTAAACGGCTTGTCACTGCCCGTATTATTGAGACTTCAAAATGTGTAGTGAACTCCTCCGCGTGTTTTACGTTTGCCGCTTTGCATTAAAACGCTGCATTTTATAAAATCAGGTGGCAAAGACAAACGTGGTGGACCTGTGATAACCATACCAAGCCGTGGTTCAAAGCCAGAAGTAAAGAGCGAAGATTTTAAAAGATTATTAGTCTATCTTGCCGGCTTACCAAGGTACGTTCTAGTCGAATTGTATTGCGGTTTCATGTTTTGTAATGTTTTGGTCACTCATTGGCGCTTTGGGTTCTAAATATGAACATTTAGTGGGTCTAGAAACGATTTTCGCTCGGAGAATCTGTATAAATATCATTGTAAAAAGACGCTCTTTGAGAGTCATTGATCCGTACGACTCTGTTGTCGTCTGTCCTCCGTGCGTATTTCTCGCTATTAAATATTATCGGATACGTCAACACGTTGGTGAAATAATTGTCCACTACTCCGCTTCGATGCACTATTTATTTAAGAGATGTTATCAATATAATGTCTTTTGAACTTGATATCGTACATGGCCTAAAAATCAAGCAGAACCAACCTCATTTTGACTGTTGGAATGTAATTTACTAGCTCTTATGTAGTTTTGCTTGACCACGCTTAGCTTGTCTCTTTAAATTTATTTGATTTGAATTTTGATGGTTTTATAACTCTTAAAGAGTGCTGGAAGAATCTGTATTTCGAACATTTTGCTGGGCTTTGTTAGGTGACTACCCCTGCTGGGCGCCTGTTTCTTGTGGAGATAAAAAGCACGGTTTGAAAATAGCAAACTTGAACGAGGGAGATCTTTGACCTTTATTTTAATACAGTTATTGTCTCCGGCTTTGTTTTCTTTAAGCCAGTTCGTCTGGTAGGGTTTTAAAATAATCTCTACATTAAAAAGGCAAGATATAAACTTGTGGTAAAGATATAATTTGAAGTTGAGGAGACAGTTCACATGCATTGTATGGCAATGAAATATTTAGGGCGTGAAGAACCACTAGTGTCGTCTTTCATTGGATTTCCAAAAGGATTTGCGAACTCAATAAATACATCTGTATTGACAGACAAGTTTGCTTTATCGAGTGTGATGAAACGTCCGAGAATTATATCAATTAGATTTTCGTTTCATTGAAATTTCGGCTGCATGAACAATACAATTGTTACACAATTAGTTATGTCACTACTCTAGCGGAATTGTCATGAACAATCGTATCCAAGGAGATCAATGCTCAAAGTAGCTCAGTGAGGTGGAGGGCTGTGTTTGCACGTGGCGAAGACAGCATATTCATCATGGGACATTTTCATGGGTGTTTACTTGCAGAAATATTATATCTTTAATTGCGGTTGACAAGACATGTTATTGTTATTATAACGTCAAAGTGTAGGCCAAGATGCAAGGCCACAACTACAAATTAGCCTGTATTGAGCATGTCTGTGAAAGGCAGTGTGTTCTAGCCGCGCTTTTTGCGTCGTTGTTTTGCTTCTTGAAACACCAGATATGTCCACTTTGTCTATCGCTGAACAATTAGCCTCATCAAGGAGCTGACAACTTTTGCACTTGAACTTTTTTCTCAAAAATACTAAAACTTTTTTATTTCTTTGAAAAAATTTATCATGCAGAAGTGATGAATTAAATAGTACCTGCTGCTGAAATATATTTGGAATATTTATCATTAATTGAACGAGTTTTGATGTAGTCATTGTTATTTTTGGCCTAGCTCATTATTTGGAGCATGCGTTGATTGAATTATTGCCAATTGATAATGCCAATTAATGAGAGGGAGATAAAATAACAATCGATTGTCACCCGTTGCTGTCACCTCACGAAGGACTTCCATAAATTAGGGGGATCTATCTGAAAAGTTTCCCTTTGAATTCCAGACAGTTATAGGAAGCGGCTGTCAGTTTAAAAAAGACTAAAGCAGTTGAGATATGGAGTAAATGATTTGGCAATTTTAACGGGATATTTTGCTGTCTTTAAAAAAATGTCGCCTGTTTCTCATACGCTACTAGTCTGCATGGTTCTTTATATGTCGTCGTAGGTGTCCAAAAGGTTGAGTCACGAGCCTTCTCAACAGCTGATATAGAACAGTTTGAAAGAAATTGATTGCAAAGTAATTTTTATGGATAACATATGTGTTTTCTATGAGATTTACTGCTACGAAAACAGAATATTTTGCCGTTGAGAGATATCACGACTCTTCCCATACCGCGGTAGACCACATATGGAAACGAGGCTATAGACAACATATGAACATTTTCTTTATTCATGTAGCGATGGATAAATTTTTTTTTGTTTTTTATGAATTTTGTGCAGCAACTATTTATACTTGTGTTGCTTTACTGAATGTTGAGATTTTGATTTTTTTTTGTGATTATAAGTGGCAAATGCATTGGAGATTATTCTGTACAATATCATATAGAATTCATATTGTAGCTCCCATCGAGTTATTCATTTATGCTCTTTTATGTTTCTTTGTTCATTTATTTATGTTTTCGTCTTCACATCAGTTGTGGAACTTTCCACGCTGTTTTTGTGGTGTCTAGGTCGCTAGTCATGCATTTCTTTCGTGATGTTGACCTTTATGTGACGTATGCATCAAAACAATGAAGAGATAGTTACGTCATTAGACTCCAAGACCTTTAAATCGTAAATAGAAACTTTGGATGTAGAATAGTTGAGCCGGTTCTTGTATATAGCTGAAGTCCAGATTTATAGTATCGTTTTCTTGTGTCAAAGTGGGATCATTCCAAGGTTTTTGAAGCATGTAGAGAAGTATTCATTCTCTCCTTTGTTTTTAAACAAGATATATAGTTGAAATCGAGATTTTTCCACTTTGGTAATTTTTTGTTCTTGTTTCAGTGATCATGCAAAAGATCAAGGATTTACCATTATCGTTGACATGCGTGGCAGCACGTGGTTGGCCATCAAACCTGTATTAAAATCACTCCAGGTATTTATAGCTCAGTGTTACGTAATTGGGGATTTCAGACAATTCACCGTGACTATAAGTCTCTATTTTGCTCTTAGATTCTTCGTAAGAGCATGAAATTCATTTCACTGAATAATAGAATGAATAGAATACCAAATGAATGTAACTTCGTAGTAAAAACTTTTGATAGCGTTCTTGTGTGAGCTGGCAATTGTGGTAAAACCTCTTTATTAGTTTCGTTCGTTTGACAAAACTTGGGATTTTACTATTGTGGCGATAATCTGTGATATGCGAGCTCTTGCCAATTTGCTATTTTGAATTGTATAAAATGAGGGATAAAGTCAAAGACAATTTTTCGTGGCCTAATAATATACGCAGTCTCAATGTGGACAGTAATATGAACTAATGAAGTCTGGAAATTTTTAGCCACAACTTTGACAAAGTTGAATTAAAAATGCTTAAAGAAATATGTTTCCCGTGCAGAGATGAAATTTCGGCTTGAATGTCGGTGTATTTCTTGTTCTTTTTTCCCCGAAGGCAACGAGACAAGATGCATGATGAATGATATCAATGCGAACAGCTGCAACATGCTGTCCTAAACGCGTTTAAAAGAACATTTTGCGTTTACGATGAGTTTCTTGCTGCTGATAATTTTGTAAAAATATTTCTGTGCAGTGTAAACAAGAAGTTTATGTGGAAATCGAAGAGTCAATGTTTCGTGCTTTTATTTAAATGAAGTATACCGAAAATATTATGAGATTTAAATGATTTCTTGTTTATCAGTCGTTTTCCTTTCTAATGTAGCTACAAATATGTCATTCTTACCTTTCCGTAGGAGTGTTTTCCATCAAAAATCCACGCTGTGTACATTATTAAACCCGAGGGTTTTTGGGAGAGACACAAGGCATCGTCGGGTAGCGGCAAGTTCAATTTCGAGGTAAACGTACATTTTGTCATCAATAATTAATTGCTGCATGGAGCGAGATTAAATTACGGTCATGGAGGGATTGACCTATTTATACCCGCAGATACATCGTTATATTTTTGTAAAATACTTTCGTGTTTACTGGATTTCGGCTAGAATGGCTCCTTAAAGGTTTGAACTTACTTTATGTTCTCATGTTTTTAAACTCGCTTTAGTATTTCTAGTTTTTTATGTGTGTTATATTTTCATGTGTTAAAAATTTTATCGTAATTTGCCAGATTTGTGTATGAAGGCGATATTGATATTTTTCGTCTGTTGTTCATCATGAATTTCTGTGCGAATACAAGGATGTTTTCTAGGGTTTAGCTGATTGTATCAGTTATGTTAAGCACTGTAGAGCCACTAAGAGTCATCGTTTAGTGACTTCTATACATCAGCAATGCTTATCATGAAAATGAGAATTCAACGACCATTACTCAGATTTTGAATAAGAATTCATTGCATTGCAAAAATAGTCCGCATTGTTTAAAGTCTGCATCATGTTTAAAAACCGAATTTCGGTGAAAATTATATATTTTCTCATTTTCCACTTGAGTCAAGTATATGCAATTCAAAATTTGACAACTTTGCATAGATTTCCATAAAACTATCGAAGTCGTCATGAATTAGAGATCACGTTGGCATGCCACATTCATTGTTCATTTTAAATTAATTTTATTGTTATGAATATTTAAGACTTTTTTATTTGGGGAAACTTGACAAACGATTTCCTACAAAGCTAGAATGTATTTTACATTATAATGTCTTGAGTCATTGTAGTTTATTAGTCGTCATAGTGTTTTTGCTTCCTCAAGTGTCACCGGGACTCTTTGACATTCACCAATACTTATGAATCTTGAAGGGTGATATCGTCTACTTTTTTGTGGTCATATTGCAGCAAACCTATTCAGGACTTGATTTCGACTAGGAATCGAAATATATACAGTATTTTTCACGTTGTAAACTTGCGTTCTTGTTGAGTTTTCGAACGGATTTCGGTGGAAATCTTTTCATGATTTTAAAACATCTGCGTCTGATGTTTGCATTTCTCATCAAATGAATTAATTTGTAGTGCATGAAATTGAAATTGCAATGAATAGTTTCAAAAATTTTGAACACTTTGGTTTTTGTTCGCTCGTTGTGATGTGTTCAAAAGTTATGCTACAATGGACGCACATTTGATGTTTGAACCACATTATGAGTGAAGCTGCATTTTTGCGAGGCATTCACGTTCATCAAGAAGAATAATAGTGATAAGTTTGCTATAGAAATGTTAGAATTGTGTGGATTTTATATTTTTATTGACAAAATAGCTTTTCATGCCGGAGTAATTTAAATCATTGAATTTGCTTTCACTTTTGAAAATATACAACTAGTAGTTGTCGTTTTGTTCTGAAGCTGTTTTGCACTATCACAAGAAAGATCACTTTCGTGATTTTATGTGATCAAAGTTTAGCTGAAAGAATGTTTTTTTAGTTTTTCGTTGCTGTTGTAGACAGATTATACTTCATGACTGATGAATCCAGAGATTAGCAATAGCTTTAACCATGAATCGGATTTTATATTTTTGAATGCAACGGAAATGTATAGTTTTAATTGATGCTGATGTGTGTAACGAGTTGGTCAGCGCTAGTAGCCGTGAGCTCTAGGCCTGGCTGCAACAAGTGCATCAGAACTCAGGCTGAATAAATCATCTTGGACAAAGCTTCTTTCAGTGTCCATTCTGCAGATGTCGTCTGGTGTCGATTTGTTTACGTAATATGTACACTTGATATATATCGTTTTTAAGTACGTAATGTGTGTTTTAAATGTTTGTTTAAACCCCAGGTGACATTCAGTTCATTGGATGGTCTTTGCAAGTATATCGATCCAAGCAGCATAACCTCTGACTTTGGAGGGACACTTGTGTATGATCATGATCAATGGGTGATTATGCAGATGGTAATGGAGTAGTACATTTGTGTACATTTTTGTATATTTTGTAATCTTTGGTCAAATCTGAAACCTGCATCCTCGTTTTCTTTTGCCCTCCATGAAATTTCCATTTTTTCTTTGTTTAGGCGTTGGAGAAGTTCAATTTCGAGGCGATGTCTTTGCTGACTAAACTGGAGGAAATACATGAAGGTTTAATTCATCAAGACTACGCCGACGATTTAGTTACGTTACGAGAACAGGTTAAACATAACCAGCATGTTAGAAAATGGATTATAAAGGCTCCTATTGAAACTCTTGAGGAAGAGGGAAGCAAGTTACTTGATTGGATTACGGAGAATAAACTCAAACAGGATGACGTTGCTTGTGAGGATTGGAAAGTGACCAGTACAAGGATTAAAAATATCTTAGAAAACTTACATGGGAAACGACAGAAATTAAAGGACTCTTGGCACATCAGAAAACATAGACTAGATCAGTGCATTCAGTATCATCTCTTTCAACTTGATGCTGAAAAGGTGGGTGGAGACATTTTACTTTGATAGTATATAGCTAGGTTTCAGTAAGCCCCGTTAGACGCCAGTAGATGATTGTCAACTTCCAGTTATCCTGAGAGAATGATGATATGAATAAGAGACACGTCTCAAAATTTCCTCGTTACCAATCCCTCGTCTGCACCAGTGGCAACTTGCTTTGACTTCAAACTTTTTAGCAAAGAAAAGTCGCACGTAGTAGTGCTGGATGGAGTATTTGAAGGAGTTTTTTTGATATTTAGATGAGGGAATGGATTAAAGAAAGTGAAGAAGACTTAATCTCAAACTTTAGTGAAGTTGGCACAGATGAAAAATCTGCGACAGAATTTCAAGAAGAGCATCAGAATATCCAAGATTCATGTAATGTGAGTGATTCTCATTCTTCATCTTCTTTGCATGATTCAAATCCCAGCGTATGGTTGTCATATTTTTTGTCAGTACAATTCTCGTGTTTTTGTGGGGCGTATTTGAATGAACGAACGAATGCTTGGTAATGCTTGGTAAATTTGTTCGAGTGAAATTGCCACTGTGGCAAGTAAGGGTCTAGTGTGTTGTGAAACCTATTGCAATTGATCAAAGCTTTGTACTAAGTCTCTGAGCGAAAGCGACAACCGTGACAAGCAAATGGTATTTTGCAATGCTAACCTTAGTCTACAAAATTCTCTCAAAACGCGTACAGCAATTATAATTGCATTTGATTGAGTCGCATGATTTGAGATTGCTCAGGAATTTCTATGGAACCTTGTAGACGACCATTAAGCTGCATGACTTCAATGACAACTCATGTTGTGCGTGGTTACATTTCTTTTCAGCAACTGGCATTTTTGTTTCTACTGGTATCAAAGTTTTTCCTAATCCAATTCGTTGTACTCGAAGGTTCTGCGTTGATCAGGAAGTTAGCCATGTTGCTAATCTGTGATATTCGACCAGTCTATCTAGCTTTCTTACTCTCTCGTCCCCTGATACAATATATATAAACATCCGGCTCGAGCAAGTGTCTATAAGACGTCTCACCTCGACAAGTGTAATCTTTGCGTCGCAGAGAGCAAAAAGAATAAGTTGCCATAAGTTTGTTAAGTGGCTAAAATGACGTGATCGTTGTAGTAAATAAGAAACGAAACTGCGTATACTCTTTCGTATTTTCGTGTGGGAACAGTTGATATTTCCATTAAATTTGCTCGAATCTCATAATTGCATGGCTTTACATACTGAGTGTCCCATCACGTCCTTTGGCGTGCTCATGTGGTGCCTTTTTTTTTTTAGTTTAATTAAGTTCAATTGTAGAACAGACGAGACATGAAATGTCCTTTTAAACAGCTGTTACTCTAATCTATCATTGTTCTATATTAAACCATTTTTTTGAGTTAGACCCTTGCGTTGCGGATATATTTAGCTAAGAGCAAAAAAGTGCTGGGAGGTAAATTGTTCACGCGCGTTAATATTTGCTTATGGTTTTTAGAAACGCACAAAATCTCCAATCTTGTATTTTTTTGTGAATCTCATTGAATGAATCTTCATAACGGGCTGAGTTTTCCAACCTTGTTTTGGAGGAAAGTTAATAGTTAATATCCATAGATCGAAGCATATTTAACGAAGTGAAATTTCAAAATCAAATGAAAACAATTCAAATTTTGTGAACCTAAAGCATTCCGCTGCTAATAAGAAGTTTTGCTGTTGCAATCGATATCTTGTGATGATTTCAAGTGTGTTATTTGAATTACTTTTTTGAAGTTTTACAACACATGTTCATTTGAACGCATTGTCTTTTTTCTGTTTGTTTTGGAAACCATAAAATGACTTTTGTTCAACTTTTTTATCCTTTTATCACTTTTCCAGACTTTATAGAAGTCGTATTCTTTTCTTTAAAAGTTGAAAAAAGTTTTAGAAAAATGTGAACACGTTTGTTTGTTTTTTTCTTGCTTGATATTGTGCGTGAAGTTGTTCGAATCGCTACGTGCATGCATGTATAGAGCACAATTGTTCTCATGTATGGAATGGCAGGTGTCGCTGAACGCGGAATTTTTAGTAAATAATTCATTCATTCCCATAGGGGGGGGCTCTAGTTATTTTTAAAAACTTACTGACTAATTCGAGTCTCGTTTATAGAGAGTCCATACATCTGTCATATATTCATGCTCAACTCACGTTTCTTGCTGCGAGTGTCCTTAAAAACTCGAGAAAAACTTCTCTCTGATATTCGCCCGTGCGATTCATCTCTGTGCTACCTTTTAAATATTTAAAAACTAAACGATCACGTTTCTTCCTTAGTCGTCATTTTAATGAGGGAAATTTTTGGATTTGACAACTGAAAGCGTGTGTTGCATAGTTTTATTTTTGTTTTCATGTCTAGAAGTGAAAGTTTTGGTTTGAATTGGACACATTTTAGTCGTCCATTTTGTATGTGCATTATTATAATTTATCTCCCGGCAGCTGGCCGCTGACTCGCTTCAGTTCCGAAATATTTCGACTTGTGGTAATATTCAGTTATATATCTTGAATATGGAGAATTTTCTTTGCCTCTGTCGCGCTATTGTCTTCTCAAATCATGCTGTGTCGTCGTAAATAACAGAAGCAACACAGGAATTGTTTCGTTTATTTTGAAATATTTGTACGACGTCTGAAACTTGTAGACCTCGTTAACGATGCAAACAAACTGCTTGGGCGCTTGCTGTAAACTTGAGTTGCTTTCTGAAGGTAAATCAATCGTAGACTGTGCATATATCATCTTCTATATGCTTCACTGGATTGCACCAATGCATTGCAGTCATTTTTAACTTCTAGCATTGCTAATTTAAGCGCAGCTTCCCCATGCTTATATTTGCTAACATTTGCTTGACGTAAGTGTAGATTTGACGAAATTTAAGAACTGGCTAAGTGATATTTTAAAGCAACGCAATTTTTACTCCTACTATAAGAAAATTAACGCTCTTGCGCTTTTCGTTTGAATTATGAAACTTTTAAATAGTTCGTCTTCATTCGTGTGGATTAGACCAGTACCTCGCTACTCTGTTCTCCATACTACAGAGGTGTTAGGAGCTGCTATTGATAAACAGAACCTTCGACTTGCTCTTCACTACTAATGCCAAGCATTATAGAATTGTCCTGTTTATCATCAGCCAATAAATGTTGTACTGAACGTTGCAAGGAGACTATATTCTGTGGCATTGTCGAGGGAAACATTTTGGCATCTGATCACGAGACATTTTGCAAAATTATTGTCAAACATATATACTTGGATACTTCATTGTTTTAAGATATCTTGAGATCGTACATCAATGTGACAAAACTCAAATCCACTATATTTTAATGAAAACTGTGTTTATTGCTAGAATGATATTGTTTCAAAATGATCTCGTGAGCTTCTAAATAGTCGTTGAGATTGAACCTGGAGTTTCAGTCAATTAACTGTATTTTTTACCTTAGTAAATGGACAAATATTAACGTGAAGGAAAGTATTGGCATTTTTTACACCAATTTTCACATACTTTGGAAACTTGCCAAGCAAGGGTATGATTGACTCGTATTATGCCACAATGTATATGATTGCTTGATCACAGACAAAACGTCTGGAAAATAGTTTTAAAATTAGTGCAGTTTCAAAATCTTCATAACTTTGTCATTTTTGTTATTTTTTGGGAAGACTTTCGCTATTCCTTGTGCATCAGTCAAGTCAGGTTTTAGAATTTATTTTGAATATTTTGTGAAGTGTAATGTTCTGTTCGTATAGTTGTTCTGATGAATTATTTACTAGTGACTGTGAATGATTTGAAAGTCAATTAGTATCAATGTCTGTCGTTTGAACAGTTGGGAAAAAAGTGGTTTTTGAGTAATGCATCACGCCATCTCTGTGGAGATTGTTGCTTGAAGTATAGTATGTTGATGCGTGGTTATCAGTTAGGGGAATGAATAGATGCCAGAGTATAAATGTTTCCTAATCGTTCTTACATGAAACGTGAATAGATTATCATGTATATCCATGTTGGATTAATTGACATTATAAAACTTTCTGTGATCGAAGTTTGTGTCAGATGTTCTGAATGCTGTCATTCCTTTAAATCGTGTACCTTTTGGCAATGTCTTCAACAGATACACTTTCTCTCATGGTCGAGAGTTGCCGAAATTTTACTCAACTTCGCCTGGTTGTCATTTATTCATGTCATATTTTTAAACTATACCATGGATAACACACTCCATCATACGTTGTCTGAAGTTGTCATATTGACATTTCTAAAACAGACTGCTTGTCTCTTGACTTTGATTGAATGCTCTTAGTTATCTTTGTCTTATTTTGCTGCACTTAACTTCCTATATTTACACTCGTGGCTTTTGTTGTCCGAGAGAAAGTACGTTTTAAAAACAAGAAATAGTATTTTGTACATCACGGTACCTGTTGTGCAATTTTCCCCTTATCCTAGACGCTGAAGTGTTCAATTCTA
Organism: Phenganax marumi; assembly: GCA_025400095.1. Taxonomy (NCBI): domain Eukaryota; kingdom Metazoa; phylum Cnidaria; class Anthozoa; order Malacalcyonacea; family Clavulariidae; genus Phenganax; species Phenganax marumi. The sequence continues at coordinate 31,806 of JAODVM010066660.1, read as the reverse complement.
TGTTTTATTTCCCAGGAAATTTCTGAGAATATTAAGAAGATATTGGAAGGTGCAGAAAAATTATTACAATCAGGACATTATGAGTCGGATCTCATTGAATCTGTAGCTGCTTCGTTGGAACAAGAGTGGAAACAATTTGCAATGGATATTAGTGAACGTGGAAATTTACTCGCATGTTCTGTTGGCTTTCACAAGAAGAGCGAAGAGGTTGGATGCATATCATGATATTTTTTGCATCGTGTCATCTTTTACCATAAGACGTGACCGAAAGCTCTGTTCTATCTTTTTGTTCATGTTTGTGCAAACTTGTGCACGGGTGAAGACATAGCCATTAAGGCCAGTTCACACGGGCGATTTTCGATGCGATGTTTGTCCTCTTAGAGTATGTGATCGAGTAGGCTGACTTGCGAGTGCATTAGCAGAATTGTTGGACCAAGTATATCGCCAGTTATCCACTCTTTCACATCGTTCAACACGAGAAAAATCGCATCGAAAATCGACCGTGTGAACTGGCCTTTAGAGATACGGTTTGGAGACTTGACCAATTGTTCTATCTTTTTGTTCATTTTTATGTAAACTTGTGCACAGTGAAGGCATAGTCGTCGAAGATATTCTTTTCTCTGTTCTTATTTATGTTGTTGAAATTTATGCACGGTGAAAATATTGCCATTTTCCCATTTATGATGGTATCTTTCAATGGCGGATCAGTCGCAACTCTCATTGCAGAATCTTTCAAGTCTACCATGTTTGCACATCCTATTGAATATATTTCATATTTTGTAGTTTCTACGTCGCGTGAAGTCTTGGCAAGACCAACTTCACGACCGCGGTTACTTAACTGTCACTGATATTGACCAACTGAGTCAGTTGCTGGTGCACGATGGAAATGTTAAGAAAGAAATCGACTCATCCTACGAATCGGTTTCTGCTGAAAGTAAGCAACTTCTGGAAGCTTTACAGAAACCTTTGGTAGCCGGCGATGATCGAGACTCGCCGGAGTTTTCCGAAGCTGCGTCACATGTTATGGAGCTTTTCTTAAACGTTCATGAACATCATAGACAGTTGGGGATTTTATGGGATACGAAACAAAACGGATTACGAGAGTTGATTCACATGCTGACTTTGGATCAGGATATCTCGCAGGTACGATTTAGCATTACGAATTGGGATTGGTTTGGATTAGGGTTTGGATTAGGATTACGAGTCGGGTCAAAATCAATGGACGTATTCACTTGTGACGTGACTGGTCTTTCGCTCGAGACCTTCGTCTGCCTTTACTCTCTAGTCTCGAGTTTGATGCGTATTGATCTGGGTATATTTGTCTATTTTTATCATGTTTGAATGCGGTTATTTACTCCCTAGAAACTTCTAAGAATCCATAGAAAACTGCTATTGATATGGCGTTGCTTATAAAAAACCGGAAAACGTAATTACTATGAAGCTAGAGTTTATCTACAAATCTATGAAAATATGCGAATTTTTCACCACCCAGGAACTGGCAAAATGTGTGGCTTCTATTTATGACAAATTTTGTATTCAGAAATTCTTTTGTTGTTAGGTGGCTAGGACATAATGGTCCTAATAAGTAGTCCTTGCTTCATTAATCAATGAATGAAATCACTTATGGACAAACCATTTCGGCTCAATAATGTGCACTGCACTTCACTTGGTCTTAAAGAGTATGAAAAAAAATTGTTTCGTAGAAACTTTTTGTACAGTAAAAACTTCGCAGCAGTAAAATCCATTGCGTGAGTTTTGTAATTTCCTGTGACCAAGCGTTCCAACAGCATTTCTAATCATGTTTTTGAATTACACTGGACAGTCGTCTTTGCGCAGTCTTTGAGTTGATGGGTGAATTAGAAGTGACTTTCGGGCATTTAGCTACAAGACAATGAGTCATGCAGTCAGTTATGTACGTCACTGTATCACCCACGGGCAATTAAAAGGCCTTGTAGCATTTGGCCATAAGTTTGGGCATCGGAAGTACAGATAATTGTATTGTGTCTCTTTCCCCTTTTGTATTCCCTTTCCCCCCAGCCGTCTTTTTAAGGCTTCGGTTTCCGCACATTCTTTACTTGTAGCAATGGCTTTTTTCCCCCAACATTGTCCATCTTCCTTTATCGAATAAGTTTTGTCTTCCTAACGAAAGTTGAACATGTTGACTTGAACGTCGAAGGTGTTGACATGCAGCAAGAAAATGGCATAATAAAGTGCATACTTCATTTCATGTACACCGCCGCCTCGTACTTTCACACGCTTTTGTAGTCTGCTTGTGCATTTGAAATCTCGTAACCAAGGCTGAAGAACATTAAATTGTAGGGATGATGATGATCTGAACTGTTCCTTCGTATAAATATTCATAATTACCCGGCGAGAACATTCCGGTGTGTTGATCTATCATGTAATCATCTGTATTTGGTTCTACTCGTTGCTGTTTGCTTGCTAAGTGGTATTTCATGGCTTTTTGTTTGTTGAATGACAGCGATACATTGTCTTTATGGAACATATTTTGAACTAAGTAAGAATATGAGGTGGTTTGCGTGAAATAACAGGAACACATCGTTTTTCCACACCTATATGGATTCCATCTTTGAACTCCGTGGTGAATCGTACTTCTCTTTGGTAAGCTTGTAGTTCAGTGCTTAACATTGTATCGCTGTTTCGAAAATAGCGTTAACTTCGTTGAATATTGTGATTTGAATGCTGAAATGTAGATGCAGTCTGTGTGGTTTGTGCGTGAAGGTCAAATAACATTCTTGTCAGGGATACCATATGTTTGATGTAGAAATGACTAAGTCGCGACCCACATGTCAGGATTCCTCCTTGCGCGCGTTTCATCAGTCACCCAGCTTGGCGATCAGTTTTATCAATGTACGCATATTTTGAGTCGGACGCTTTGCATTTAACTGGCTGTGACAAGCCTAAGATATTTTGGACAAGTATGGATTGCATGCTCCCATAGAAAATTATTTCCTATGGCTTTGCCAGAATTTTTAAGGCCCGTAGGGATGCATGAGAGCTGCCAAATTGCTGGGAAAAATAGGTAGATATTTTATGTCATTATTTAATTGCACAGCCGCACAACAATTAATATTTTTGACAATTACTTGTGTTTGATTAATGAAATTTTATTCTTCAGTCATGGTTATGTTTCTATGGCTTATCAGACATGTTTTCAATCTATGTTCTATCTTCACTGTTATAAGGAAACGTTAACATAAATTGATTCGAAAAACTTGGATTATCGTCGCAAAAGCATGCGGTTACGTATGGCAGACGACAGCTTTTGTATACGCCGGGATATAACCGGATTATGCAGCTTAACGTTCAAAGTAGACAAGACTTTTGCCCTTTATAGTCAAGAGTACGATGTATATGCGAGTTTCGAGTATCCTTGGAAACGTCAAATGACGTATATCAAACAATTATAACTGCATGGATGTTAATAAATTGTTTCTGCACGACATCCAGTGTCTTGTCATGTAGTGTTCTGCAGTTAAACGCAGTCTGTTGAACTTAAGGCAATGTTGAATATCAGTTGTGTAACTGTTTGAAAAATAGCTAACGTTCTTTGTAGAACTAATGTCTGTCTTGATGTTATTAGAACATATTTTATATTTTTAAATTATAAAATGTTTCTGTTGAAGAATCAGAAATATGTAGCAGATTTATCCACGTCTCGGCGAGTGAACTCTGCATGAAGCTAATTTCCACTTGTGCTATTTTCGTGCTTATCTGTTCACAAACGCTCGCATTCTTCTTCAAGTGTGTGTGTTTTTTAAATTTTTCCCCACTTTTATTTCTATAGACGGGTGGCCTAAATTGTTTTCGTCTGTTTATTAAAAGCGGTTGTGGTTAAAAATGATGTGAGGAACTTTTGAGGTTCTACAATCTGTGCAACACATGGACGCTCTGCATTTGTTTGTCCAGCTTTAAGTGCCAACGACGGCTTGCAAAGAGTTGCTTCTTTTGTGGTAAATTGTTTGATTTATGATGTGAAGACATCATGCAGACTGCGTGTGAAGTGTTTAGCCTTTTATGGAAAGCAAACGTTTAAACTAGTCGGAATGCTTTAAGAAGATTTATTTTTAACGGGAAAATCTCTTTGCTCTTTACGGTGACTTAAATGTAGTTTGTTTTGTCCGTAAAAACATTTAAAAAGTGTATTTTAATACATAATTTATGATTTGATGTTATGGGATTAAAATAATAGTGAATGGTATCACTGCAAAACAAGATGAGTGTGGGAACGTTATAGGCCATATAATTTCGGAAGCCATTAGATCATTGTAAAAGTAGAAAGTAATGGATTTTGTTTCATTCGTTCCCAGGTCATCAAATGGATTGACGACCACGGCGAGCCGTTTCTTGATAAACACAAAGATGTCGGTATGACATCAGAGAAGGCAGAAGCGTTGCTTAAACGACACGAAGAATTTGAAGCAATTGCAAAAGTAAGCTTCAGTTTTACACTCGACCTCTTGGAAGAAACGTTTACAACAACTAAAGGTAGAAAAGTTTGATTCATGATATGAATTTTTTTTTTTTGGTTTTAGAATACATACACGAATGCGAATCAAATCAAAGAAGCCGTCAAACAGCTACAGGAATCGGGCGAGTGCCGTCCGGAGGAAGTGAGAAAGAGAACTCAATACTTTGATCGTCGTGTTCAGAATTTCGTGAAACGAGTCGACGAGAGAAAACAAATCTTAGAACAAGCAGTCTCGTTTTACTCCAACACAAAAACAGTAAGTTTTTTTGTTAACCAGCTTGGATATTAGGCTCTCCAATCCAGTACATTCATTCAAACTCTGATCTTTTTGCTGTCAAGAACTATTATGTATATGTGATCAACGACCAGCTTTCCTTTCAACTCTTACTTTATTAAAGTGAAGTCTCAATATTTCTTCATCGTTTCCAGCTCCTCGATGGCGTAGACAAAGTGAAATCTCAGCTCGAGATTGAGGAACTGTCGGACGATCCCGACGACATCGCGAAGGTCCTCCTGAAATTACGTCATGAATGTGAACGAGCATTGGAGAGCATCAACCAAGCAATCAACGATGGCAGGTCCATTGTTGAACACGTGACCAAGGGCACGCCGGATGTGAAAAGTACTGGGTCATGTGATCATTTGGAAGAGATGATTTCGGAGCTTGAAGCAAAGAAGAATGTTCTTGAGGTTGCGTGGATGAGGCGTCGTGAACAGATGGAGCTCTGGCAACAGCTCTGGGAGTTTGAGAGAGATGGTGAACAGGTAGGGGTCTGTTGGGATATTGGGTACTTTAGGGGGTACTTTAGGATGTCATGAGCAATGCACGGATGGAATATTAGAACGTGAAAGTAGATACTGAATTGGTATCTGAAGAAATACAAAACGTCTTGATGTTCTCAACGATGGACCACACTTGGTGGCGAGGTGTAAAACCAAGGAATCTTGTGCTCTATGCCGGAGATTAAATCCCGGGTGAACGATATCTTTGTTATTGAGAGGAAGGAAGTATGACGCACGCATATGCACTCAGCTGCTTCCGTCTACTTCCGTCTGTGACGAACGAAAATCCGGATTCATTGACTTGGATCAGGAAATTGGATTTCATCAAATTTTGAGTTTTCGAGCAAAAGTCTGTTATCCTACTAATTCCTTGTAACGAAGAACCTATGCTGGAAGCTACAACATTGTAGTAATGTTTCTTTTCCTAATCCAGCCAGTGTGTCCTGTGTTTCCAATCGTAGAGAGTCCATTTTGTTTTAGACTGCAGTTTTTACACCGTACCTTTTTTTCTCTAGGTGAAAAACCACTTAGAGAGCTGTGAAGCGGAGCTAGACAAGGGCGGTCTAGCTGAAGACCTCAATGGTGCGAAAGAAATGCTGCAATCATTTCAAGAACAATTAAAATCCATTGATTCACTATCATTACGAACTTTCTGCAAGGGTGAGGAGCTCATCGACTTGTTACGACACTCGGACGTCGAGTTACGAGTTCGCAATCCAAACACTCCCGAGACTATAGACGCTCATCATCATATACAAAACTTACTGGAGTTTCTTCACAATCAGAGGAGTTCATTTCTCGAGTTTGCTGATAGCAGACGAGTAAAACTGGAACATAGACTCGCTTTAAAACAGTTGGAAGCCGACACGAAACAGGTATGTTGACGGAAAGTAGTTGATAAACTATCTCTACCATCATAAATATTCTTGCCTTCAGTTTGAATGACAACACAGCACATGTTTCAATAACCCCGCGGTTCTTGAAATTAAGTGATTGGCTTCGAGATGGACTACAGTGTGCTCTTTGGTCTATCATTGTTACGAAGATTTACGTGAAACAAAAGTTTGTTTCTACAATTTTTATGCAATGTTATTGTTCTTTTTACAATCCACACGTAATTGAGTATAATTTGTCGTACAAATGTGCAACACAAAGTTGTGTCGTCAAAGAAACACATCATTACACAAGCATTATGGGGATAATTTCTACTGTAATCTTGACGATGCTCTTGAAAAACTTCGTTTCTACCGGAACAGTCATTGGTGTCATTTTCAGTTCCACCTTTGCAAGAATCACCATGCGAGATCACTGCGTTGAGCAGTTTGCATCTCATTACAACTGACTCTCAACGCTGTTTCCAGTCATTGTTCCTGTGTATTTGCATGTTTACATGATACAGCTTTTGTGGATTCGACTGGAAACGACAATTTTACCTAAAAATTGAAGACCTTTTTATCTTGGTGCTACAAATGAATTTTCATTGTAAGTTCATTATGAAAGTGTAACTATATGACAATAAGAGGTTTCAATAAGACTCAAACGGCAGCGATTGATAGTCATTTTCAGAAGTATATCCTCTCATAACAGCAATCAAATCCTACTTTTTTCCACATGTTTGTATATTTTTTATAACACACCGAGATTACCACGCGTTTATTAAAGTAACTAACATCATTTTGTCATGACAATTGCAAGTGGAACACCATTTGCAGTCGTCTAGTGGTAGAACCCACGTATTGCTTCACTAAATACGTTTTCACACGAAGAATTTCTCTCTGGGGCGACGAGTTTTCAATTTTGAAATTCCTTGCTAGATTGGACATGACCTTTCGCCTAATGGTATGCACTGTCTGGTTCGTCTGAATTTTATATGTCGTTTTCACTTTCACCAGATAAAAATCCAAGCAAAAACATCAGTTTAAATTTTGTGTAGACTTTGAACAGTTTTAGACTTTATGGTAGCGTACTTTTGCTAATAACTGCACCATGAGGATATTCGTGCCAAGGTGACTTTTAATCACAACTACGCCGTGGTGACAAATGATCATGATAAACATTGATAAAATTTAGCGAGAGAACTCTGCAACCACGAACAGGTTGTTTGAATGTGAATTGTTTTAGTATTGTACGTAGCTTCAGTTTGTTCAAATATACTAATCCTCATATGTTCGAAGTGAGGATTTTTTGGGGTGACATACACGTCAATATAATTTGCGCTTTGCCATGCAATTTACTAACGTTGAGGACCAAATGATATGCATTTTTTCGAAAAAATGTAATCGTAATTTAAATCTGCAAATTTCTTGAAATCTGTCAGTAATTTTTCAACTCTATATTGTGTGGTTCATTGCTTTTGCGTGATGGTCAAAATCATGTTTGCATATTTTTGAAAAGATTTCTTTATCACAATTTGTTTAACCTTTGCAAATATTGTTCGTCGTTTGATGCAAGAGATATCAAGTTTCTTTGTGCAGAAACGATAGCCCACTTTTGAGGTAAAAATGTGCTTGTCTTAGGCAAATCGAAACGCTGCGAGAGAAACGCATCTACAAAATGTTGTTGGTGCGTGAATCAGCGACGAGAGATCCTGTAGTACATTTGTGTACCATTGAAGAAGTAAAGTACAATTTATTTTGTATATAGGCCATCGGGTGTATTCGGAATGGCGAGAATATGTTGCTGTCGAATATCATTCCTGGATTCTCATTGGCCGAGGCGAAAGACAGTATCGTGGAGTACGAACAGTTTAAGACAGCCATGGAGGTTTGTGGATATTATTGTATAAAAACGTCTAGTGTGGTTTGATGCCCTATATACTGTAATTACAACGGGTGGTATTAGATGGTGTTTCAGTGTGCGTGGATCAACTCCGATAATCTTACTTCTCTTCAGAAAACTAGTCAGCGTGTAGCATCGATACGTAGTCGTGCTGACGAACTGACAAAAGAAAAACACCCTAGACCGGAGGAAGTTATGAAATGTTCAGATATGGTCATTACAAGATGGCAACAACTCATGAAGAAAGCAAATGAGAAACAACAAGTTGTCATGTCTTCTTACAACTTCTTCAAGACTTCTGAAAAGGTACGGTGTGTAATTCATCGCAGTCCAGTGATATTGTAAGGTCAATTAGGGAAATGACGATTTATTTATAGCAACTTCTATCTCGATGTGTGGTTTCCATTCATTCTTTGCGGTTTCCTCACCACAACATCGCTTACTACGACATAATCAACCGCCACCTGTATTTCTACAAGTATAAAAAGTCTTTTTCGCATCTGGCCAGATCGTTTTTCTCTCGTGGTTTTGCTGCTGCGGATGTGGTTTTTATTGAGACTGGATGATGTTTTTTGCTTGTGTTTATCTTTCTGATCATTTTGCGTTTCCTATTGCTCGTTACAACCAAGGTGCCGTTACAATCACTTGAAGCTCATACTCTAGACGAAGCATTTCATATGGAAACGGGCGAAGCGAATGAACAAGTTTTCTATTTTGGAAACTTCTTTTTGTTTTTCATCTATTCTGTGGTGAAAAGTCCCATGGAAAAGAGACTCGACAACTTTTGAATTAAAATGACATCTTTGAAGCAGACTTCAAACTTCACATGCTGTGATCAAATTCTTTGATCCCACAAGCTTTTGGCGAAGTGTATCATTACAACTGTACTCCAGTGAATCGAGTCTTCCTAGATGGGTCACGAAGTTCCATCCATTTTCCTGATAGATAGGAAGGCTTAGCGACGGTTTTGCATTTCAAAAATGACATGAACATTCCAAGTTTTTGAAGGATTAAGTGTGTTGTTGAATTAACATCCCACCTTTGAACCAAGTTCATGTGTTCTTCATGGAAGCTGGGAAGAAAGAGGAATCGAAACCCCGACTGCTGTAAATTGTCTCCCCTGCTGTGTCTTGTTTAGGTACAATGAAAAAACATGCCAACAACTTTTTTGTCACATCAAGTCTTTCAAGAACTCCTTTTTTTCGAACGCCTAAAAAGGAGACTCTTAATTTCCGAGGTGTTAAAAACGTAATTATAGTAGTCCTGCATATGTTTCATTATTGTTCTCATCACTAAGCTTCGTGCGAATAGCCTTCTTGTATTTCTCTGGTTTTTCTTTGTTTGCCTATGGTGGTGGTGAGATTAGTTGTGTGTGGCGCTTGCACATTATCTCGCGTGTCTAGAGGTGCCTCAAGTTCACAGCTTATTGCCAACTGTCTTTTGAACGCAGCACTTGGTACATTGTGATTGTGTACATGACAGTTTACTTTGGTTAACCATTCCACCGCGTCCTTACCTTCTTGTCAGATAATTCACGCATTTGGGTCACTGTAGTGCAGGATGCAATATAAAGTCTTTTCATAGCGTATTGGCCTGGTTACTCGTAGTTACGTAAAGCCATAGATCAACTTCGACAGTCAGTGAAAGATTTCTTGGTGGTTTAACGTGGAATTGACATTTGTTTGGAATTCTTGCGTGGTATAATCGATGTGTTGTGTTTTGTCGAAGCCTTGTTGGTCCTGTGGATGTGTGTTTAGTGAACTGACCGGCAGGACTCTGTGTTGAACGACGTCATAGCTAATTGACGAGTTTTTTGTTTTCACGGATATTGTCGATATCAGTATCGTGTGACTGCTCACCTGTGTCGGAGAGATTCTTGCAGGAAATGTTAAGCTTTCGTCTCGCTTTGAAGTTGCTCGGGTAAAATGCTTGCTACATTTCCTTCGATTTGGGATAATGGATGTTTAACGTAACACACACAAGCACGATAGTAATTTTGAAACTTTAATATGGATGCTATTCTGGCTGGGCATTTAAATGAAAGACTTTGGGATTATATTTCAGACTTCTTATTTGATGAGGTAAAGTAGTATAAAGTACGTTAAACGACTACATATGCATGCTGTATCCTTGGTTTTCAGTGAAGCGCGTTGTATTTGTTGTGACTTGTCGTTCGCTCTTATCAACATTCCTTAGATTCGCACGATTGCGCCATGTTTTCAACGTTGAATGCTACAAGTGTTTCATGAATATACGATCTTATAGATCATTCTCTTTATAAAGTCTTGTAAATGAGAAATAAAGAGTACTTAACATGTTAAAACGCCGGTTTATGGTTGAAATACTGATCATGTTTTGAAGTTCCTAATTGACAATATAACTAATTCCTTCCACACTTTATGATAAACCTCTTTCGTGCGAAGGTGTTTTGATACTCTTTCGGTATATGGATGCCAAACACCACATTATACACGAAGGTATTAATGTGTTGTAACAGCAGTCCTGTAGATTTGATCGCTCTATGTAGCCGTGTGTTTTATAGGTGACTGTATCGATTTCACTGCCTGGCGGCTGTATAGCTCTAGGGTTAATATTGGGCAAAAATAATTGTTGACCTTCAGATCAATGTTGTCATGCGATCATACGTAACTAAAAACCCCTCTTTTCGATACGTTTGAATTTCGAAAAATATATGGTGACGTCTTTTGCAACACAGTTCTTGAATGTTCCACGGGAATAAATGGTTGCCTTCATTACAGGCATTGTGTAAATCTTCACTTGCTCTTACTCATACAGACGTCGAAATTTGTGATTAGATTTTATCTATTTCCTGAAGATTGATATATGTTGTAGCGTGATATTTTGTACTTTGCTGTAGAGCTGGTTAGACTTGCTATGGTTGTCGCGCAGTGGGGGAGTGGGAAACTCATGCTTTTAAAACGGGGATTGTGTGGTGTTTTCTTTTGAAATGCAGAGTGGCATGAGTGTGAGAGTTTTTGTTCTTTCTTCCTGACTTTTGTATTGACACAATTAGGCTCCAACGTGCGTCAGAACTTTCTCTAAGAGAACTAAGCTGAATTTTTTTTTGGAGAAGAATATTTAAGGCACTCCCAATTCATCAAAGACACTTCTAAAGCGACGTCTTGCCACATAAATATGTTCTTGTGATATTGACTTCGTATTTCTTCCAAGAAGCGATGTTATTTATCTACACAGCTCAATTATACTTAGTCGGCGTAAAGGAACCGTCTTTAATTTATGTAACATTAACTATTTCCATTACAATCTATTTACTATGAGATTAACACTATTTGATAAGTCACGCACGAGAATTATGCTCAGATATTTCACTCATAAACCTCAATTGTCTTTTAGAGTAAGGTTTCTCTGTCGGTACTATTAGGACACGTGAGTTTAAGTTGTTCTTTTTACTTTATTGTCTAAGAGTACAAGGCGACAACGTGCTGGTTTTCGTTCAAAGACCTGTTTCAAGTGCGCTTATTATCAGCTGATTATGCATAAACGTCTTCGCGGTGTTTTGCCTTTGTCGGTGAATAAATCTCTAATCATAAGGCTTGGACGTGTAGTTTTTTGTTTGCGCCATTTCAACTTGTACAGTACTTCCCCCACTTTGAATTGGCGTAAGTAGATTTCACGAAAAGTAAATTGAATTACCGTTCCATTTTACCGGATTGCTTTTTCATCTTCTCATCCTTATTTGCCATCGGCTACAAGCCATTTTCCAAGCTATTGAAACAGTCGAAGCAACCATGCTCAATTAAACAAAATAGTTTGAAATATTTTCTGCATTATCGATGACCGACCATTGTATCTACCTTGAAGCTTTACTCGTGTCACTAGTTAAGGTCAAGGCGAATAGTTTGTCCAGACAGATCACTGTCTCTATTTGACCACCAATTACGCATACGTCTTTGGTGGCAGTTCTTCTACTTCATCGTACGATTTATTACTATTTCTCTCTAGGTCAGCAGTTTGCTCCAAAAAGTTTTAAAAGACTACAAGATCGGAGATGATCCTTGTTCCCAGTACGCCGACCTCGAGTTGCGCGACAGATGCAGCGTGATCGCGTCACTTCTCGAGAACCACGCGCGGGAACGCGAGGAGATCGCAAAAGGTCACGAAGCAGTGTACGGCTTCGCAGACGCATTTCTCAAGAACGTGTCGCCGACCGCTGAAAATGGAGGCACGATCACCGCAGGCGTGGCTAGTGACGTGAACAAGGAGAAGATGGAGCAGCAAGTGAAGGAGATTTCAGAGTTGATCAGAGGACAGAAGAAGTTCGCTTTGGATCTTTGGAATGTGAAGAACACAGTTCTTGGACAGTGCAAGGAATTTCTGGACTTTGAAACAAATGCTAAACAGGTATTATTTCATCTCGTTTTATATGAAGTATCATCTAATCAAGGTTTTATATCAGATTTCAGAAAGTTTTTTTACCTGCTCCACGGTGATTTTTTTTGTCGAATTCCTTTTGTGATAGATTTTCAAAGCTGCAAAATAGTTAAAATGTAAGATTGTTCTCGCGTTTCTTTAAGGCGTTGGAATGGATCCATGACCAGGGTGAGTTCTATTTATCCACAAACTCGACGATCCCTGAGGATGAAGACGAGGCGAAGGCGCGCTACGAAGAACATCTCAAGTTCACTGAAATGTCAGAGGTATATGAGGTGACTGCCTTGATTTTACTTGTTTTTGTAGGATACGTAGGGATCTTTTGCTGGTTGGAGTAAATTGAACCAACCACATTTGTACTGGACAGCTTGAGATCAGTTTTAAAATGTTTTTTTTCTTGGAGTTTCTTCTCTTAGGAGGAAACTTAAACTAAACGAGCAATATTTACATCGGATAGTTCTATCAGTTGTAAACTGTTCTTCTTAAAGATCTATTGAGAATCGTCTCGGAGATGAGTTCTGAAGTGGCTGTAACGTCTGTGTATTTCAGGAAATCAGAGAGAAAGTGAAATGTCTTCTCCAAGAAGCTGACGAATTGTACAAGCAGTCTTGTTTCCATAGTGACGGGATCACGCAATGGGCGACGGCCGTGGATAAAAGATTCAAAGACTTCACGAGTCGTATGACGAAGTATTTGAACCAACTTGAGGCGAAGTTGGGATTCCCTATTACGAAATATAGTGAGGTAAGGACACTTGGCGTTGATAGTGAATTAAACTCAGCGACAACGTTTTCACTATCAGTTATATGCGGAAATTGTCTCAGTAAGATTCTCCATTACTGATCTGTAGCATTACTGCAGGAAAAAGCGACTTTTAGGAGAAAATCGCATGTTTCAATTTTTTCATGAATGCTTACACCCAGGCACCTGAATATAGTCTGCCAGCTTTGCCAATGATTTTGTAATATGAATTAACGTTATGCATGCTGTAGCCACGTTGTCACCCGTTCAATACTGGCAGAAAGGGCAAAGTACGATATTTTTTTCCTTGCAAAGAATTGAAGTTATTTCTCAACGCACGAACTCAATCGTGGAACCAATCATGTTACTAATCTGAGGGCTCTACATGAGTATCCTCGTGTTAGATAAAATAGTTCTACATTAACATATCATTCGTGTAAGCGAGAATAAGATCGGGATATGTGTTAATCGAGCGGAGTATTCTCTAACGTACAAAGACACTTGTCGTCGTTTTAAATAGCTATTACAATATCCGGACTTGATTTTTAATGATTCCTTAATTATACAATCCAACTTTGCCGTACGATGTTTTTGTGCTTGAAGTTGTTCACGTTGATATGATGTTGTTATTTTGTTGTGAACAGAACGACGAAGAGATGCCTGATGTCTCGGTTTTGTCTCAAGCTCCACAACATCCTCAGAGCCTTGCCATTCGCGAGAAAACTCTGAACTTACGAGAACTTTCCAAAGACAGTGGCATTCATGAGCTGATGGAGGAAGAAAAGAGAAAATCGGCCCGAAGAAAAGAGTAAGACTTCTGCTTTTAACACAAAACTTTTCTGCAGAATATTAAGTAGGTTTGATTCTACCAGATAGTTCCTTCAGCTCTAAACTGTTCTTTCTTGAGATCCAGTAAGAGTTATTTATGTCTTATTGATCCAGTGTTACTGCAGGAGAAAACCTGAACTATATTATATTTATGCTGGGCGCCTCTTTGAGGTTCTAGACTGTCCTTCGTAGATGTCCAGTAATCTTCGTCGATAGATCAAAAGTTTTGAAGACTTATTTGTTTTCGTCTTCGTTGTGTGTTGTGTACTTCATTTGCAAGTCAAGTATCGAAAACAATTATGTCCTCATAACACACCGGATCCCGATTGCTCTACTCACGCGTATTCCTTGTAAACACCACATTTCAGATAATTGTTTAAATGTACTAGAGTTAAATTTGTAAAGATGTATAAATAGCAGAACTGCATGTGAAGAATGGAGGTTTTTCTGCATGACTTTGGAATTTTGTCTGTAGACAGTGATGTTTGCTCGCTGAGTTGGTGTATCTTGTCTTTTCCAGGTTTATAATGAACGAATTACTTCACACGGAAAGAACATACGTGGCTGATTTGAAATGCATCATTCAGAACTACATGGAGGTTATGGAGGGCAATCCTTCCGTTCCTCCTGGTCTGGTTGGCAAGGAAGACGTCATCTTTGGAAATATGAAAGATATCTACGAATTTCATCAGAGGTTTGTAAAATATATTCAAGTTTATTGTTTGCATAACAATCAAATGTGCAGTGCAGAGCAGAGAAACCTGTGCGAAGTATAATATAGTTGGCTCCGTATTCAACTGTCTCACTAAATTATTTATTGTTTATTGTTGCGAATTTTTCCAGTGTGTTTTTGAATGCTTTGGAGAAATATGAAACACATCCTGAGGATGTTGGAGAATGTTTTGCTGAAAAAGTAAGTGGATTCATTTTATAGCGAGAGTTCTGTTTGCTGTGTAGTGGTGCTCTAGTTTATTTGAACACTTCTTTTGATCAGGCCGAGGAATTTAAGATGTACGTCTTCTACTGCAAGAACAAGCCTTTATCAAACAACTTGCTCATTGAACATGGCGGAACATTTTTCTCCGTAAGTTCTGAACTGTGTTTTGTGATTAAGTTTCGTCGAGAATGCTCAGTGTTTGTCATTCTTTTCTTTTTGTTGCATTATTATAATCAATCAATCGTAGCACTTCTTCGTACACTAAACTAACTCGATCTATATTTCAAGGATTTACAAATGTCCTACAACCATGGTTTGTCCATAGCTGCGTATCTCATTAAACCAGTTCAGCGGATTACAAAGTATCAACTTCTACTGAAGGTTGGTAGATTATGCGTGGACGAAGTAAAGAAAGGTGGCATGCTTATTCGACTGTGCGGTCCTGTGCTTGATGTATATTTTTCCTTTGCCAGGATTTGCTGACTTGTTGTGAAGGTTCTGAGACAAGTCTCCAGGTAAGGGCATTTTTATATGCTTCGAAATGTACTTGCTTTCACGAAGTTCAGATATCCCGTCGGAGGTGTCAGCATAATGAAATGCCATGATTATTTTTGTATCAGGCGGGCCTGGAAGTTATGTTGGGAGTTCCTCGACAAGCCAACGATGAAATGTCAATAAGTCATATTCGAGGCTTTGATGTAAGTTTGTGTTTACATCTGCACATTGTAAACATCAGGATAGCTTGTCTAATGAAAAGCCCTTTTGGTGGTTATAATTCCCTAAGGTTAACTCATGCTTCTGAATTTGAGATGATTTAGGACATTATTGGATACTTTGAAAAATTTCCTATAGGAGAACCCTTGTGAGAATGACGTACATTTTCAGATTTTTTAAAACTTGTTTTTGTGATCTGAAAATGAATTTTCTGAGCAAATATATCATGGCTGGGGCAAATTTGCAAACGTTTGAAACGCAATTGGAAGTTTCGAAAAATTTCACGAAAAGCAAAGAAAAAATATGTTCAAAATGTTATGAATCGATTTAAATCAACCTCTAGTTGGGATTAATAGAAAGCAAATGGTTCACAAATATGGATAATATATATACTGTAGAGTGTTACCAAGTGAAGCGCTAAGAAAAGCAAGAGTAGGATCCGACGCAAATAATAACAGTTCATCAAATATCTTTTCTTATGTATGAGAATATTCTTCTGTGTGGTTTTAGGAGCATCTGCACCGCTTGGGGCGAATTTTATTACAGGTACAGAGAACTGTTTAAATATTTGTTTTGGATCTTTCAATTCTTATTTTCTACTGAATTCTGATCTTATTGATCAAACGTTTGAGTTTTTCCTCGCTAGGATGTGTTTTCAATGTGGGATGCAAAGCAATTGAGAAGAAAAGGCAAAGAGAGACATCTATTTCTCTTCCAACAAGCTCTTCTCGTTACGAAAGAAGTTAAGGACGTCGATGGCAAAGTTGTTTACTTGTACAAATACAAATTAAGGGTAGGAAACTCATTTTGCATTTGGGAAATACGTACCAAAAACGAACATGTTTGTTATTCGCTCTTTAAGATCAAATTTATTAATGTGTGAAGTGAGTCTGTCTGTTGGTTGCCAAAACCTTATCAGCATGTTTAATTTTCAGTGCGCAGACCTCGGAGTGACTGAACACATTGCAGAAGATGGCTGCAAGTTTGCTATCTGGACTGGATTACCTCCTAATAATGATGACAGAAAGATTGTCAAGGTAAATTCGTGGGAATATCATTTCCTTCTCCGTGAAGATGATATTCATGGGGTGTACATCGCTATAGTTCTAGTGATTATTCTTCTCCTTAGGCAAACTCGTTAGAAGTTAAGCAAAACTGGGTGAAGCAGTTGAGAAGTCTTCAGCAACAATTCCAATTTGGTATCTTACGAAGCAGAAGTACGTCACTTCGCCGCACCATCCGAATTTTTGCTCCATCCTAACGCTTTCTCGTGGCAATAGATTGCACTTGTACCGCCAATTTTTAACGAGATTTCTCATGTTTTTAGCCATGTCTACTTGCTCAAGGGCTGCGTGGAAGAATCCTGATAGGTATGACTTCATCATATTACCTTTCTCGGAAAATTTCCTAGAAGCATTGCAAACGAAGTGGTCAATCACTTGAACTCCAGCAATTATGCCGTTCTGTTGTGACGTAATGTGTCAACAGGGTTGTACAATGATATCAGTATCCCGGAAGGTGGACCTTGATCTCATGTTGAGCTGCGTGCGATCTCATGTTGAGCTGCGTATTATTGGTCGTGTTGATTACATTTGTCTGCAAATCACCCGAAAGCATGCAGTGAGAAATGCGTCTGCGTTAAACACTTCTTATAGACATATTATTGTGTCGTTGCAGAGAGAGTGGTGTAGTTGATGATGATCGCGTCTCTTGGGACTTAGATTTTGGAGACAAGGTAAGTTGTTATATTCAGTAAACCTGAGCGTTGTTGATGGTGGATTCCCCAAGCATTGGTTAATCTCTTTGATAATCGTATCGTTAATTAATTATGCTTCGAAAAGTACGCTTACGCCGCACCAAAATACGTTCCTTTGTGTATTAAATATTTCAAGTGATTTTCTTTTATTGAGTATATTTTCGTCTCCTAGTTACTATGCGAGAATGCCTATTTTATTTACGGCGCCAAAGTTCTCTGCGAACGTACTTATGTATATGTTAACTCGGGATTACGCATACTTCATAGTTAATACGGCAATAATCCCACTGTTGAACGCTGGTTTCTTTTTGGTTAATTAGCCATGGCCAATTAGAGCATATTTTAATGATGCTCATTACTCCTGTACAAGTATAATAAGAATTTGTTAATTTTCATCAACTTAATCATCAGTGAAATCGACGTGAAAAGACACCAAGCCATAGGTAGAGTTTGGAAGAAAACCTTTTGTAGCTTCTGACTGCTTTCAGGGCTGGAATATTACCGAATTGACTGGAACTTGTTTATGTACAGAAAGACTACAAATTTTAAAAATGTAACTGTTTCTGCTAAATATTTACACTCAGAGTAAACGTCATCGTAAATATACAGACATTGTCTTTTTTACTTTTTGTTGGTTCGCATACTGTTGCAACACTGCGTTGGTCCATTGCACAGTTATATTATTATCACGCCTCGTCTTTTAACGGCACTGCTTTGTCTATTCTCATGAATTGTATAATACGAATTATCAGCAGGACATGTTTGGAAACACAGTATTTCACATCCGCTGTAGTCTCATTGTAGTTACTATTCTAATATCAATAACTCTACTCATGATGTACTTCTGAAGTATGCCTCGTACGTATGAAATGACTTATATTCGTCAACATTGCTTGAAGTAGTTGCATATATATACTCCATTTCAAGCATTTCTTGATCTTGAGATTTATTTTATGTCCATAAAGACATCTTAGAATTTCGTTAAGC
The DNA here is from genome assembly GCA_025400095.1 of Phenganax marumi. Lineage (NCBI taxonomy): Eukaryota > Metazoa > Cnidaria > Anthozoa > Malacalcyonacea > Clavulariidae > Phenganax > Phenganax marumi. Next base: position 13,377 of record JAODVM010066660.1, on the reverse strand, counting down.
GAACAATTCATGTGCATAAGTATAGAAAGAAATGTAAAAATTTTTTGCGTAAGTTGTGTTTAATGAATTCAATTAGAAAGAAATTAGAAAGAAATTAGAAATTCAATTAGAAAGAATTAACTTCGTTATAAAATGTGATTGTTTTATCTTCCCTTTTTTCCGGTGCCGCAGTTGGCTCCAGTTACTTGCATCCTGTTGCGCAGTGCGCAGCGGCTTTGTTCCTTTGACTATTACTTGTTACATAGAAGCATTGCCGCGTAATCACTGGCCAAGCCTTCCAATCAATTTGCATGTCTTGTATTTCCATAGGCATGCGATGAGTCATCTGGTGTCGAGATTACATACTACAGCTTGGAGAACTACACGAAACTAGCCGAAGACGAAGTATCGTTGAAAAAAGGTCAATGTGTGGAAGTACTCGAGAGCCCTGCAGATAATCTACGATGGAGAGTACGGTTTGTTTCTACTGATTCTGAGCCACAAGTTCAAGAAGGCTGGATACCATCAGATGTATTAAGACGACACGAAGAACCGCGGAGGACGAGACGAAATTCTGACGGATCTTTATGCAGCAGTGAAGGTAAGGCAACGTGTCATGTCACAATCGCTTGCTGTTGTTCGTCGTGCTTGTGTTGTTGTACGCGCGTGAGTTTTAATAAGTCAAACAGAGCACCGATTTGTGGTGGAATTTAAAAGTTCATACGCTGTATGAGTAGGCAAATCGAAACTTGTTCTACCTTGTTCGTGTTTCCCTCTCCGCGTACAAGAGTACTACGTGTACTAAACAAAACAAATCTGAAATGATAACAGTACAAGTTGATCACCATCAGCTGCCGTCCATTGATGTCGAATGAAACGCATTTTTTACGTAGTTTTATTTCTACTTGAAATTTTCAATGACTCGCTAATGCTAGCTTCAACCTGTCATATTACTTCGCGTGGTCAAGCTTGTAAGATATCACCATCGACTTTGTAGCTTGTATGGATCAGGCGACCATATGGTTTTAAGTCTATGACCATGCATGTGAGCTTGCTTTGCCGATCAAGATGTTTTACCGGTTGTAATGTAATGGATAAACTTCGTCTTGGAGCTATTTGAGAACATGGTCACATGTTTTGGTTGATCATGTGTTTTGACAAATTGCACTGACGATGCTGATCAAATATCATTTCCTGATTTATCATCATGACTTCTGAAACGTTGAGATGCGTACATTACTCACTTCTTGTGCGAAATTTTTCTTATCAAATCATAGTCTGAGGTGCATATTGTTGTAATGATAACATCCAGTATGTTGAAAACACGATACGAGCATAATTTTTTGAAGGCAGTTACCTTCAATTTCTTTGTCGTTTGTTCCTAAGACCTTGGACAACTATGTTTACAGTTCACGTCAAAAAACTTTTTTTTCAAATTTTCATACCTTTGAGTTTAGATCTAGCTACGTGATTTTTATTAGGTACAATTTGTTGTTTCAATCAAAGTTTTTGTTTGGGAGGACAAGTCTCGACGAGAGTTAATCCCCTGGCGATCGATTTCTCGGTAAATCAACGGTTTAGATTAAGATCTAGCGAACAGATCGTATAATATGTTTCCTCAAAGTGGTGTTTTTTGTATGTCGGTTACAATTGTCTTATATAAAACATCGAACAATCATTTTGAAAACACAGACACAACAAAAACATCAATTTAGTCTGTTTATATATCCTAAGAAAATGATTTACATTCCGCGTTCAACATGAAAATTCTGCGTCAGCTTTCCTCAAAATCACACGGTACAGTGTCCTCAGGGGTGCAATGGATTACGACACATCAGAGATCTCGAAACCTGTTCAATGTTTTGCGAAATTGCGCGAAATTTCTTGCATTTTTCAACAGCTGTTATGGAGCTTGACCTTAGGGCAATGATGTGTCGTTGCTTGCTTTTCGTTTAATTTCATATATCTGCGATCATATTATATGAAAATAGGCGCTATTATATTCAATGCTTGCAACGAAAACGTCCTTTGATGATTTTCTGGAGTCTTTGGTTTGTGAAACAAGTTTGTGGCAAAGTGGTGTGTTTCTATTAGCTCCGCAAGAAAAATATACATTTGAGCAAATGTTTTCCTGCGGTCTTGAAACAGCTTATAAGCGGGAACCATGTTGCGCTTCAAATCACGTTTTTTGTCTCCTGAATGTTCAAGTTCATTCTTTGTTTCTGTTTCAACTTCTTCGAATTCCAGTGTTTCCGAATCCCAACTCCTTGTCAGCAATTTTGTCAAGGCTACACTTCTATGAAGGTTTACGATTAAAATGTAATCGCTTGACCGGCCTTTGGTCAGGCCTCTTGCCAGTCGTCATAGCGACATTTTTTATTACCATCGCTCAGTACAGTGTTTTTTACTCTGTGAAAACTATTAATGAAGTACCCGTATAAATATTTATAAATTTGTCGAAAACGTGATTGTTTGTCGTGACAACTCAATAATCTTTCATAGTTTCAAGTGTTTATCATATTTTCGCCGTATTCTATTACGTGTGGATTTGGCACAATGTAGCCGCAACATACGCATACTAAAGTATATATATACAAGAGTTTCTGTTGAACTGCGGCGCAGTCACTGGTATCGGTGAAGATATGAAACAGTGCTCTTTCCAAATGGAAACAATCAAACGCTATTTACCTCCATTTACTAACAGTTCTTGTAAGAAAGGTAATAGACCCAGAGAAACATTCCACCGGCAATCTTGGAAATACAGTACCTGGAACCTTACCTTCAATACGTTTGTTGTGTCCGTTGAAACTTGTGTTCTGCAATCACGGCAAGATCTCTACCTTTTCACCTAAAGCTAGTCGTCATTTGAAACACTAATTCTTGTTGATGTTTGCGAATTGACTGCTCGCTTAAAACATCTTAATATATACATTTCAAGTTATGCAATGGTTTAGTTTCATGTCTTTGTCTTTGCTTACAAAGATTGAAGTGTTTGCGCTATATGTCTCGACAACTCTCTTAATATTGTTCTATATTTTTAGATTCTAATTCTTTGTCATCCTGCAATGACCTAAGTCCTGCAGCGTCTCTCTATAATAGTCCTGGTGTTCTGAACGGAGCAACATCACCCCCCGTGCGAAGACGAGCAAAGTCTACCAGTCAGTTCGGCACGCTGCGGTAAGCGTTCAACTTCCTTTGCATCTCTTGTGGGAACCTTGCAAGCCTGTATCTCAAAGAAAACACCAAAGAAACTTCTTCAAATTGTGATTCATAAAACTTGTGTTTCATTTCAGTATGAAACCTTGGCGACGAGACTCAATGAAGAAAAGTGCAAGGTCTCCTCAGGCCTCTCCTGTGCCGCGCAACACAAGGATCTCTGGCGGAGGCAGTAAGAAATTACAGGTACGTGACGCTTTTTGTCATGTGATGTCATACCCGCTTTCATGTGACATCATCGTTGTTTTTCATGTGACGTTGTTGTATGATGTTTTTGTCCAGGCTTTATTGGGTGCCAGTGAAAATGATATTGATCTTCTAATCAAGCCGAAAAACTCGTCACTAGTCTCTGCGCCCCCTGTCAGGGTAAGAGAAAGCAGTGTGGAATTTCAACAAGAAAACTTCTAAAGGCCAGTTCATACGGGCGATTTTCGATGCGATTTTTCTCCTCTTAGAGTATGTGATCGAGTAGGCTGATTTGCGAGTGCATTAGCAGAATTGTTGGACCAAGTATATCGCCAGTTATCCACTCTTTCACATCGTTCAACACGAGAAAAATCGCATCGAAAATCGCCCGTGTGAATGGGCCTTAAGGCGGTTTTCCGCTACGCGAATTTGTTCGAGCGAAAAATAAATCTAGCAACATGATTGGCTTGCTTTCCACTTTTTCGCGGGAAATTATTTTGCGAGCCAATCACGTTTGCTAGATTTACTTGTCACTCCAAAAACTCCGCCTAGTGGAAAACAGGCCTTAGGGATCTATAGGCTTCGCACTTCGCCTAGCTGCATGTACAAAATGTGCCAAGTGTAAACTTTCTCTATATGCGTCTTGTATTCGATATTTGTATTCAACCTGCACTTCTTTGCCTCCTTGATTTGAACAGTGTTGGAAACCTTTCTCTCCACACGGATGATCGTGAATATTCTAAGTTGTGAAGAACTTTTTTTCCAGGTGATCTCGCATTAGACTTGAACCGAATGCCGCGAGGTGCTAAGTCAGTAAAGACCTGTACTCTTGACATGGCGAAAAAAGACGGCTCCATTCCTCATGTCTCGTTGTTCAAGTTGAAGCACATGAGGGGATGGTGGCCGTTCACTGTTAACACTGATCTTGAAGAGATTGAACTGGCTGTAAGTAAACAAGATCCGACTTCCACTACCGCTACCACTACCTTTTGCTACCTAAACTCATATTTGATTGGTTAATCAATTAGATAAGATGCATCTCATTGGTTAGTCTTGGCAAATGGCAGTCGTATTAGTAATGGAAGTCAAATCTGAACCTTTCTACTGATTCAAGGATACATACATTGCCAACAACGACTACAATAGCGACTACAACAGCAGCAAAAACGTTCGTATTTCTAATTATATTTTGCAGGGTAAACTGGAAGCGGAGTTTGAATTATTGACTGAAGAGGAATCGGAGAAAAAACCTGCAGGAAAAGGACGTGAGGAACCCGAACCACTTCCGAAGCCAAAGTAAGTCGCATGCATGTCTGCCTATGGCAATAAGGTTTTTGGAGATGCATTCAAGCCATTCAGCTTTGTCCAGTTTCCTAACATGTCTCCATTTATCGAGTTCAATACTTCAAGCTTTGCGTGAATTTACATCACAAGGTATTATTTACATTACAGCTTATTCATTGGTGTTCATTGTTTTTGAATTATTTGTCGTTTTATTCCAGTCGTCCGGATACCTCATTCGTGTGGTTCATGAATCCTCTCAAATCACTCCGTTATATGTTGTGGAACAACTACAAAATGTGCATTGTGAAATTCCTCGTCATCTTTCTCCTACTGGCTTTAATGGGATTATTTTTCTACTCAATGCCGGTAAGTTTCTACCTTCCCTGCCTAGGGAATAGTGCCGGACGTGCTTTTAAGGCACGAAGATCAAAGAGTTTACATTTCTCTCTTTTGTTACATGTGTAGGGCTACACAGTCAAGAAAATATTCAATGCATAATTATTTTGAGGAAACATCAATTGTATAATTTATTTCAAATAAAGCAGTGTATAAATATTGAGAGTCACGAGTTTCCTTAATAAGGAATTGCTGTGTATGTGTGGTATAGAATGATCCTTTGATTGAATGGCGTTCATCGACTTTCAGATGCATGTACGATAGTAAAATATATATTATAATGTAATATGATATTTTAAGATAAATATAAATATATGTAACTGTAAAGGAATCATTAAAAGCTTGCTGAATGAGCAGGGAACTACAAAGCTGTTGTATATCTTCTTTTCAATGAGATGCGCCGTTTTAATCATTCAATACGTTTCTGGAGATCAGTTCCTCTTTGCGCGTACAGCACACGCGTGTATTAAACGCGCATTGAAAAAAGTTGCAATACACGCGTGGCGTGGGGTTTAGGTCAAATTCTAAGGCGGGAAAAGCGGCCATTTTGAATTGGAATATTTGGAAGCCCCGTGAATGTGCGAAAGAAAATATGAAGATTTTAACCGCTCTTTACTTATGAAAATTGTCTTTTTGCTATATGGAACGGAGAAATAGGCGTTTCTAACGTGACATGTTACTTTAAGAACTTGAAACGAGCTGTGTAAATGGTTTTTCAATTGATATTTGTGAGGAAGACTCGCTCATTCGGTGGTATAATATATTTTATAACGTGCTTTTAAAGTCTGTCGACAAATGTTTCGTTTTCTCCAATGTTTCCTTTCATTATTGTATAGCTGATGGTGGCAGCTGTGCATCGTTCAACGTATCGTTCAGCAAGTAAGTGCAAATAAATCTTAAGGACCTTTAAAGGTGCTGTCAAATTATTTTTAATATATTTCTATTATACCACGTGTATTTAAATCGCCATTGTTGTGTATTTAAATCGCCTTCGTTGTGACAATTGTGCATGCATAATTTAATTGCGTAGAATAGAAATACAATGGGTCTTTTGACAGTTACATCGGCTTCATTGATGGCTCAAGATTGTCTTTTCATAGTTTATTCGTTTTGATATTTCAATACTTCAACGCTCTATACTTTACATATTATGTGATATGGAATATTGTGCAATGTTTTTGAGTATAGAATTACATATTTAATTATTTACATCTCTCATTGGAGCATTTTCTCGACGTTGTCTTCTCTTGAGGCAGTCTTTATGTTATTTTATGAGAAAACAATAAAATTTCAGGAATGACAGGCATTTCAAAACTGCGGGCAATATAAGTTTAAGGATGCCCTCCTTGAAAATGTCAAAGTGCAGTATCGTCAAATACAGCGATTGCATCATAACGAGGTCACCAACTCATTTCGATGTAAACTTGGGTTCGAGTAGGCATGCTCATGTTCTGAAGCAGACTTCACTATCAGAGTACGAGTATCATCATGCTTGGATTTCGCTCTGCTCTTTGTAGGTGCTGTATGATTTACTGATATTTCAATATCTTCCGATCTCACTCCACTATTTGCATTGCAATTGGATTCTTGCGCTAGTTCAGGCACGGGAGCTAAACTCAGGCGTTTGTTATCGACATCGTCGGGTGAATTCACCAATGAAAACGGAGTAGGGATCCATGAGATTCGAACGCCACTCGCGTTTATTTGGGAGGCGTTGTTCATCGCGATTTGCCAACGAGTTTGTTCGTTCGCACTTTCGTACGTAAACAAATGTACACCTTTCTTTGTTCGCAGTTTCAATGAGTACTTCTTGAGTCTGGAGTAATCGCGATGAAATAAATCAGCCACGCAAGGCAGACTATTCTTAGCTCGCCCTTTATCACATCGGCTTCCTGGCTGGATCTCAATTCGACCTGCGACATGACTCTTTATGTCGCTCTCATAGAAGGTCAATAGACGGCCATATAGGACGCACCAGTACGGTTGCCATTTAAAACCTCGTTCACGTTTCCACACTTTTCCTTCGTACTGGCCAGCTGTTAGACCAGAATAATCAGAGACTTCTTCCCCATTCATCGTGAAACCTGTGCTCGTACACACCTCTGTTCGTTTTGTGAGGTTACACCAGAGCTATAAGCACTCTTATTTCTCACTGAAAGCGGAACGAGAAACATCGTTTGGTAATTTAATCCCCCAAGTGGTTCGTCATGCAGTGAGAACTAGTGGACTCGACAAACCTGATAGGATGCTTTCACTGAAGTGTTTATCACGTCTCGTCGATATAAGATTGCAATTCGCTGTGTGAAGTCTATGAATATAAGGATCCGATTAGAAATGAGATTGCTTGAAAAATTTCTGCACAGTGAATCGTGAAACGCGATGTGCAAAGCATGTGATTGGCACTATATAAGATTGTATTTCACCCTGCAAGCAGTCAGAATCCTGGATATGTGTCATGTGCGTATACTATACAGTACTGATAGAATATAGACTAACCAGAATTCTCCCACGTCGTAACAATGGGAAATACACAGCAAATCAAAACCCAAAACAGACCACTGGTTTCTGTCACTAGTTTTCAGAGCTCTTGCAAGAAGAAGCGATTACCCAAAGCTCTCTCTCACTTGAGTCATGAACTTGTTGTCAGTTGAACTGCACTAAAGAGAACAACTCCACGATGTATATTGTTAACCAAATACTGAATACGTCTACACCTGTATCAAAAAGTTTGTACAAAGCTGTCTACTTATCCAGAAGACGTCAACATCTCTTTATCTATCCGCACACTTTTATCATGCAAACAAAGAATCAAAGACTGTCTTCCGTGTCGAAATGGCAAATAAGCTTCGCTATATCAAACTCACAAACAAAGACAGAAAGTCTCGCCAATTGTTGAATTTATACACAACCCGATATCTCAAGTGTTTAGTGTTGCCCACGGTATATATTTGCTGTAAGTTTTGCAATTCCAAACTGGTCTATGCAGTTGAGCTGCTTCATGGGCGCCTTCGTGACAAGAATCCAACCACGATCCCAGGATCCCACGAGGATTTGCGAGTTGTAGAGGGCGTTTTTCTACTTTCGAGTACTTATCGGATAAATTCTACTATAATGGCACCTGATCGTGGAAAGTTCTGAGTTTTGTTTTGGTTTCGAGTAGTATAGCAAATCCTGCGTCATACTTAACGCTATTACTAAAAGTCCACTACACGATTTACTTGGTGCTAAATTGCGGCCTGTAGTACTATAAGCTTTCCAGTGGTTGCTCAAGCAGTGTGAGAACTGGCCAAAGTTAAATGGTTTTTCAAACGAAAGGGAAGCAGTTATGGCAAATAAACGTGGTATAGTAATCCTCAAATCTGGAGCCATATGGAAAGTTTTGAATTATTAATCATTGTTAACCACAGGATGTTTTATGAAGGAAGCCACGAGATACAGTATCGCTTTGAGCTATTTGCATATACCTCTTTAGATAACTGTTTCTATTTTTGACTGCCCCACTCCGTCCTGTTTGTAGATATCTTGGACATGTTCTTTATACATATAAGCAAAAGCACTTCTATCTGTAAAAGCAATCTTCCGAGGTTTTTTCTTCTTCTATAAAACACAAGTTGTGCAAACCTCTGTGAAGGAGAGAGTGCATTAACGTACTGCTTGGAATTTATTTAGTCTGGAGAATAATTTCGCGATACTAATGATTATTCAACATGATTATTTTACATCCTATTTACTGTGTGCTGGTATAATGTCCTCAAGACAAGACTTATTTATATACAATTCAGTGTAAGTGTTAATTAACACGCACGCAAATGTCCTTGCCACCAAGCTCTATTCTGCAGTCGCTCACCAAGTTACACCAACGCTTTCGCCTCCATTTTGTTGCCATCTCCGTGGCTATGCCGCTTTCCGGATCTCCTCGACAAGTCCATGTTGCAAGTGCGTTGGGTGGAAGCAGTCGGAGAGTCGTCGTCGAGTCCTCGGCGTCGTCGATACCACGAGGAGATTCGCATGAAAACAAAATAAAAGCCTGATCGGAATTCAGACGACATGAAACCGAAGAGAATCGGATTGACTGCAGTGCTCAAGATTGTTGCCAACATGGAAAAGTTTTTAAAAGTCGGAAGCACCTGAAAGAAAACAATGGCTACAAACACTTAATAAAACTAGGTAGGCTCGAAGAAAACAGTGTTTTTGTCCCGCAGTTTGTCCGAATGTGCTTACAAAGAGACAGAAGTGGTACACTACCTTCGGGTTGTTCCATGGCCTGTCCCGCGCGTTCTCCACGAACTCGACAATGTTCCACGGGGACCAACAAATGAAGAACGCGATCACGATTACAATGACTAGCAGGGACATTCGTTTACGTGCTTTGAATTGCTTACGTTGTGCGTCATTCTTATCTCCGGCACCAACAGGCTGTTTTCGAAGTGTCACCGAGATCAACGCGTACATGAAGGTCATTAGAGCCAGGGGGGTAAAGTACAAGACGACATACACGAACGTGTAGTACGCGCGAGATGCGAGTTTGCTGGGCCAGTTTTGGAAACACATACTGTAGCTTGGTGTGATAGGCTGGTGTTTCATCACGGAGAGGAATGGTGTCGAAACTACAAAACTTAGGACCCATGTCCCTATGATCAACGCCAGGGTGCGCTTCGGTTTGCCTCGAAAGGACAGCGGATACCGTGTTGCTAGAAAACGCTCGACCGTTATCAGAATAAGATTCATTACTGAAAAGCCGTAGAACGACCGAAATACGAAATAATATACGCTACAAAATGCCTCGCCGTATGTCCAATTGTAGTTATTCAGTAGCATGGTGAAATGAAAAGGCGCTAAAGCGGCAAAGAGAAGGTCGGACAGAGCTAAATTTGCGAGAAAGTAGTATATGGTTGATCTCATGTTTGGGTTCAGGATAATAGTGGCTAAAACTACGATATTTCCCACGATACCCGTGCCGTCGATCAAGACAAAAAGAACTTTGTATAATCCAATGGCACCTGAGAAATGGTCAAAGCTGGGCATATGTGTTCCATTGGGCGTATTATTACAAATAGACATAATGATAGTGCAGTTCTCAGCTGTTGGATTTGAAATCTAGCTTCAAAGATTGGCTTCGTTCGACTTTTGGTGCTTTGATGCGGTCAGGAAACGTTCATAGCAAAATTGCACAGACTGAATTTGTTGCCCCAGATGATCTTCGTTCGAACTCTAGAACGAACCTGTTGGGATGAATATCAGATCGTTGGCACTTGAAACACACAGTTCTACGAATCATAACGGAGTCACTGAACAACATCTAACGTCTACAGCAGCTTAGTTTAGAAACTGACATGGCGCATGAGTATCACGGATTGTTAGCATTTGAATCAGATAACTTAGTAAATCATGGTGAACACAAAACAGCGTTTAACGATTCGAAATTCCTCCGTCAAAAAAACGGACGCTATAGTAGCACTCATGCGTGCAGTGGTGATTAATTTTTACAAAGACAGCAATCTTCAATTTTCATCCTCTTATCAGAACGATTGAAATTGGCAGTTCCTTCCTCGGTTCCTTCAGATATGCCTACTTGCCAGAGTTACATTAACAATATAAAACTCAGTCTAGTTCTTATACTTAGGAACATATACTGCCTACGTTATATGGAGGATTCCAGACGCTTGGGCCAAGAACTGCAGTGCCCACTTATCAGTTAGTAAATTGCAAGATGCACCGGCTTACTTACTGACGCGTGCTAGGGATTCCAGGTTACCAAACGTCAACTCCGCCAAATGTTGAGCTTCAAAGTAAACTTACAAGCAAATAACTTGTCAAAAAGTTGAAAACATCTGCAACAAACAGTCTAGCGATTGTGGCCTAGCTCGCAAGTGAAATGATACAACTGCGCTTCTGAAGTGCGTTTATAAAACTTGATACCTTTTAAATAATTCAGCGCAGCATCGATTTTGATTGGTTTAGAACAAGAGGTTTACAGCATAAAGCTCACAAATGAAAGATGAACAGCTGACAAACGACTGCTTCATTGCGCTAATTTTTCACTTGTTTCACACCGCGTTCGACATAGAAATCTTATTACAAATGGTTATCAGCTAGCATTGTCTGTGATTCATTTGTTTCTCAAGTTTCTTTGTTCAGTGTGGTTTTTCCGTTTTGGAAAAGAATGTTCGGGATTTTGATTCGTATTTAACAGTACGGAATAATCATCATTCATGTCCTGTTTAGATTAGGATTAGGATTAAAATGTTTTCGAGGCTAATAACGGATTATAAGACATGCCTAATAGTGTGAGTCACCTCAGTAATTTTCCAAACATACCAGTATTTGTGAGCTTATATCTACCTGTACATGAATTGTACTGTTGAGTTGGTAATTAATAAAGAAAAATAATAGTGATTGTGAATATTAATTATTAAATAACAAAATTCAAAAGAGATACTGTGTATATTTGATCTTGTAAGTAAATAATACGAAAGCATTTTGTTCGAGCTATTAGTGCTAGTCTAGATTTGTTTTAAAAAAAAAAGCGATTAGTCATGCTATAAGAACGTCATATACGTAAGTGTTATAATTTGGTGTTAATCTTTTAGTTTGTTGCTCGAAAGAGATTATGACGCTTGTCTTACTAATTTCCATTTGAAAAATTTATATAGTGTCAGAGTTATGCACAAACAATTTGATATTACGCTTGGTTTGTTTTTTTAAACGAATCATTTCGGATGTTCATTATAATTAATGAGTATTGTTTAGCTTTTAGTAAATTTGCTTTCAGAAGCTTGCGGAAGAAAAGCACAGAAAGCGTTAATTATGATAACATATCGAATAAAAATTGGCTCATTTCCAGTTAGTTGACATTAGTTCACGTCACTGCGTTCGAACCTTCACTTTACACTATTAAACAAAATCAAGCTATAGTGTTAGCGTTCTCGCGTCTGTTTTAGCCAAATTACATAAAGTGAACCATTATTCTGTCTGGTAGTTTCTTGCGTTCTATTTAGTAATTAGTGTCACTGCATTTTACTGTTAGATCTCGGCTTGAATTAATTGCGTCGAGCGCAAGTGTGAGATATTTGACTACAATTAAAACCCTCTCTCATTTAGCGAGCTATTCTTAATAATTACGGGCTGGGCTTTTGTAGTAATAATGTCTAAGATAAGATCAGTAATTGCGAAGATGAGCTAGATTAACCGAAGGTATTCAATGTTTAATGAATCTCATTCGGCGTACACAGATTGCTTGTGCGGCCTCCATTTTGCTCGACAGTTATGTTCGAGTTTACATGAAATGTCGCGACGAAGAAATTGCGCACTGTTGCGCTCCGTGATCTGATAACCGTTTTGACAGCAGATGCAATCTGTGTTACACAAAGTTATACTATTTCAACAACCTTGTGTTCTTTCTTGGCTAAATGGTTTACGAGATTAATGATATCCATTTAGCAGTTCAAATAGGCCAGTTTAAGAAGACGTTTTGGTCTTTCTGCAATATAAAACAAGAGAAGCAGTTACTAACTGTCAATTAGGTTTTTCTAGTCCTAGCGTAGTACATGTATACAAAACATTTGACGTTATTCGGAGAAACTATCCGCCACACGGAAATTAAAAGTTTATGAAATAGGAAAGCAACTATTGTGTTTAATCAATCTCATAGGCAGAGATTTTATCTGAAGCAATTTACGTTATCGAAATACCTCGATGGACAAATTACTTTCTTTTCTTTCTACACTTGCTCATGTTTTTTGCTTCATGTATGCGTACACGCATGATTAAATTACGACTGAACTAAGAGAAATAAATAAACCAAAGGCAAATATTATCGAAATTGTATTGTATATCGTTTATAGATTTACATTTCCTACTTGGCTACATCTTATGATTATTTTTGCTGTTTCTTTCAATAACATTAGATATTTATACATTTAATATTGTTTTACATTTCTTTAATGTTGAATATATACTTGAACATCTAAAATATAAATACTAAACTGTATGTATATAGTGCTCATATATTTATAGAGAGAGAGAATATATTGAGTGTGTCGAAATGAATGAATGTGGCATCGCTCGACCATCGAGCGTGACTCACTGCACAACTTACTCAACCACTTATCTTGTGAGATCAGTGGATGACTAGACGTACAGTGCATAATATACAGTACAGTGTTTCTATACATTCAGTGTAATGTATTATATGTTAAACGTGGTGTGATGTAGTTTCGTAATCCACGTACAAGCAGGACCTATTTTAGTGTGCAGTATTGCACACTTTGTGCAGTATTGAATAAAAAGTGTGCAGTATTGAACTTGGAAGTTTTG
>JAODVM010066549.1:0-17480 GCA_025400095.1 Phenganax marumi | reverse complement strand
TGATGGTTACCACGTCCTTTGTTTGCTGAGATAGATGGACCTGCACTAAATATTCCCTTACATGTACATTATTTCAGAGGAAAAAATATACCTTTTGTTCAATAGCCAGCATGCAGCAAATTGGTTCTCTAGCATTTTTCTGTGCCCATCACCCGATATATGAACCAGATATAGATGAACCAGACGAAATCAAAGAATCCAACATTACTCGAAAGAAAATTGAAATTAAAATTGAAAAATCGACAGCACATAGATATAATATTCTACCCCACTGACAATGTGTTCGACATTTCCGCGAAATATTTCTTCTTCTGACCGGAAGTTTCCAAAATTTCTTTCGGATCACTTTAGTTTCATCACATAAAGTATAGCCCCTACGTGTTGGCTGTATGGAAACGCTTATTGTAAATTTTTGTAAAAGTACTTCGAATATGAAGGAGAAGCTTCCCAATTTGACGAGCTGTCTTTTTGGATCGTTACGAAGAAGTTTGTGAATTTTCACATGCACTGGATGAGAATAGAGTGATATAGTATATTCTTATGAGATATGCAATTTTCACTCGGATTTAAGGTAGTTAATTTTGGGGATTGGGCAGTTTAAATTTTGTAATTTTTTAATAGTTTGGTTTAAGAATGTTTGGACTAACAAAACTACAATAGGCAGGGAACAGTCTGCTTTGAATATGGTAGGTTCCCAAGATGAAAAAAACTTTAATGATGAATCAGACATTTTGAAAATGACAGCATATCTATTGTATGACTGCTGTGTAGACTCACATACTAGCCTGCAAAACCCGACCCACATGAGAGCTATCCCCTGAGCAAACTGTTTTTTGTCCCCCATTGCTTAGCAGTTAGCTCAATGTGCACACTTGAAATTCCCAGGATTTTTGGTATCACACAACCTTGAGTGAAATACGTACATATGTATGCAACATGTTTGATACAAGTATTGCTGTAATTATGCTCAACTGTACCTAATGTTGCCTAATGTCACTCAACGTCGCCTAATGTCGCTTACTGTTGCCTAATGTCGCCCAATGTCGCCCAAAGTCGCCGACAGTACGTGGCCATTTTCTTGATAAATAGCCAATGTCGCCTAATGTCGCCAAACGTCGCCGAATGTCGCCAATCGTCACGGCGATCTTGGCCCCCAAAGTAGGCCTTAAGAAAATAAATGGCCAGATCATAAAACGGGTGCGTTTTAATTTAAAACGATGAGTTACTTGTACACAGATGGAAGCCACACACTTAATAGATATCACACAATTAACCGGGCGCTCACTCTATTTGAAAATAACGCAATGGCAGGTAGTCTGTCTGGTACAATGAACTAGGATAGGTGGAAGGCTTTAGCTACTCCGTCTACAAAAAGTCGTATACAAAAATATTTGATATTGTTTACAGCATCTTTTCGAGTGACACTTCATAATACATTCATAATTCATAATTCATTCATTCATTTATGCTTTTCTTTCCTGCACATTAGCTCTACTTAAATTTAGCCTACATTTTTGCCTGCGGTTTTCTTCCATACAACTGTCCTTTGGCAGCGTGTGAAGTAAACTTTAGGTAGTGGACAGAGCCATTGACACACAGCAATGAGCACAGCACTTATGATCTCACCACTATGTTTAGACACATCCGCCGCCATATTCAAAAACAATACCAAACATTTCTCGACTTTTTGCGCAAAACCTGCTCTGACGCAAGCACGTCAAAAGGCTATCGCACCAAGACACAATTCATCAGGCAATGAAAAATGCGTGTAAAAAACTTTACGTCAAAATTTGTGTTTCTTTTTGCCTTTTCGCGTTCTAAAAATGAATGAACACACGGACACACACGCACACGCAAACCCGGATGACTCCATTACCTCCTTGATGAACAATGACTGAAGAAAGAAGGTGAGATTATTATCCAAATTACGAGTAATAGGAATTATCGCCGTTTTAAGTTCTACAAAATTTTGCTATGATTGTCTGAAAATGTTACTAAACCGAAATCATGTTATAAGATTCTTAAAATCACGTTTTTACTCATTTAATAAAAATGCTTTCATGCAGCTTGTTCTTTATTGCAACATGTACTTAGATATAATTATTTAATTTACGTGCGTTAATTGACTAAATACTCATTTGTCGCATTTCCGGTTGTTGTGGTATGGCTGCTACAATCACATTGGGTTATCGAATGGATTAAAGTTTACACATCACACACGGCTTTGTTAAACGAGAAGCATCAATGAAGGATGTATCTCATTACATAGAGCAAGGCCAATCAGCTGTGTTCCACACAAGAAAAATTTTGCAAAATAATCATAGGAACGGCTACAGCATCGGTGATGTATGATTGAGAGTAATGCTAAAACTGACTCTGAACAAAAAATTGACAAGTAAAGCTCCTGCGGTGTTTTACTGTTATCTTAATTTTTTATAATTCCACACGACGTTTTCTAATCTACCATTTCATGTCATATTTAGCATATATACTTACCCCATTATAGGATCTAGCGCTACTTCAAAAAAAAACTTATTCGCAGGCGGTTGTATCACTCTTCTCTGTTTACCATCTAAAGTGGCAACTTTAATTCCACGATAACGAAAGCTACTAACGGTCCAGAAGACTCGACGTCCTATCCAATCAATTGTGATATCATGTATTTTTGCAACTTCTTTTACTACCACAATCTCCTCTGTACCATCAAAGTTTGCTTTGTATATTTTATCATTGTTTTTAAAATACATTTTTTTATCCTCCATGTCAATGTTCAATGATTCATACTGTGGAAGACCGTGCAAGATGAGTGTTGTATCAAGAGTGGTCAAGTCAATGGCCAGTAGCTCATCTGCCGTTCCAGCAAGTAAGTATGGTTCAGGATAGGGACCTGCATGTAGAACAATATCATTGGATGTGATGATATATTACAGAACTTCTGAAGATCTGATTTCAATTTGTCTAAGAAGTCAGGACAGAAAATGAGTGTTTTTGAAAATGACTTTTCATACTATTACTAAGTACAATGATTCAATGAATTTTAAGAGGAAATATGCATGTCATTTAATATAAATTGTATAGATGTTATGCTACAATGTCTCTCCTAAAGATAGAAGACCTCTTTAATGATTCCCCAGATGGCTGTGTCTGACAAGATAGGCTGTTACATGATCATCTGGAGAATGGTTAATAGTTTAGAATGCACTGAATCGCTCAGTCATCTTCAAGAAATTTCTAATAATTATGATATGCTCACTCCAAAAATAATGCAAAATTTATGGAGATTCGCTGCCTTTGCTTTCACCAAATGCACTGCATTTTTTGTCCTTTCCATGCCTCTTCTGCAATAGCACAATTTTTTACGTCATGCGAACTTACAGTAAAAACTAATTACTAGTAACTTTTTTTTATTAGAAAATTACAGAGCATTGGATCCAAGGAGAGAACAATGGTGTTTTTTGCACTATCATGGCAGTAGCTCAACGGTTGAACTTGGCCACAATTCAACAAGCTGCAAATGATTATGTTTTCAAACACATTATAACATTACGCTTTTGCGTAGACTTTGTGTTGTGTTTCGTTTAACCCGATTTGCTAGCGCTCTACTGACTGTTTCTAGGCAAGGCGATATTTTTTCTTCGTTTCACGACGCTGTTAGCTAAAAAGAATTAGTTTCTCTTCATTTTTTTCTATTCAGGCTATGCAAAAAGTCACTTTGCCAAAAAAATATCACTATGGGGAAAGATAGCCCTGTATTTGCTTTGGAATCTCCATATCAATAAGTGCTATAGACATATGGCGGCTACCTTTAAAAAGAATACAATTCTTGGTCTGCTCGCACGAAAACTTAATAGTTGAGAAAATCGCAATCGCAACCGTGTGAAAAGAACTCTCCTTTTCGAGACATCGATGACAATTACGAGTATTATTCAAGATAATTAACTCAGAACTAACCATTGAACTAAAACACCGGAACGCTACCTCCATTTGGAGTTGCCTTTGATCGGTTGAAGCCGCGTGTCTGGAGGAATTCCTCGCGTGACGCGTGTTTTTGTCGGGAAATCCGATGAAACATATTTTCATTATTTTGTATAATATAAACAGTCTGAGAAAAACTATTTTGCTAAAACAAACTGTGCTTGGGTTAGTTCTCTATTTGTTTTATATTTGAAAGGTGTACTAAGTGAAAGAATAGGGTCAATACTTCTTCAAAAACAAACAGAAAACAGGCCGGAAAAGAATCCAAAGTTAAACTTCGGCCACCGTGACGATGTTCAGTTCTGGGTGTACGTTTTCACGTAAAAGACCGTTTTTATCCATACTGATTTGGCCATAACGTTTCATATGAAAGATAGTTATGTGACCTTTCCGTTGGTTCCATCAAAACAAGATTTAAGATGTATTTCAGCCCGTTTTTGGTGGTTTTCGGCTCACTGTTTGTTTGTATTCTTTAGAAAGCCGCGCGTGTTTTTTGCATAGGGGCCTGGTGATTCACCCAGATTTTTGGCTTCAAATTTCCCACCTCGGGTAGCGTTACAGTGATTTTATTCAAAGGAACTAACAGGCAGACTAACATTGGTGTCTTCATAAAGACCAAGCTCAAATCTCACCAGTGGAAATGATTACCTTCATAAAAACACATGCTCTTGTGCATGAGCATTCTCTCATGGAAATACTCTCTTTCCGTCTTGTAACATTTCAAACAATCGTGCTTGATGTCAGTTTTATTTTCAATGCATCGTTTTCACCAATCTCTCATCTCTTTTCCAATATCATTATATCGTTCATCACAAAACGGAATGTCTTGAGTGTCAACCACAAGATTTTCATTAACAAAAACAGCACAGAAGATCCCAAGAAGAATTTTAGCTGGAGCGAAAACCGATACCTTCATTTGTTTGGAAATGTTCTTGCTCAGGTTAAAGGTATATCTTAATTAAAATATAAACGTAGAAAAGTAAACAGATTATTTTTGGAAAATGGTCAATGCTCAGGAACATTCGTCGCAGGTAAGCATAGCCAGAATCCTTTACCAGCTGATAGTTTCAGCAAATATAAAATCAAACTAGTTGCGAAAGAAATAAACACACTTACAGAAAAGTGGTTTCAACGACATTTACTTTCTTCAAGAATAATAAGAATTTGATATAAATACAACATCAGAAATATGAACTTTCCAACGTTACTTTTTTTATTTTTCTAAGCTTCTAGTCTACCCCACTGGTTTATATACAGAAACTTGTAGTTTTTCTAGACAATCCTTCGTTTTTAGGAAGCTAAGTTCTCTTTTAAACTCATATAAAATATTTTGTATTCACACTTTATTAAAAACAAAACCCTTCAACTCTTAGCAATCGCGTAAAATTCGTACTCACTGGAGTCTGGGAGGAGTAAAAGTGCCTACCGTGTTCTCTCAATTTAGCTCCCCTCTCTTATAAGCCTCCCCTCTCTAATAAGCCCCTCTTTTAGAGGAAGACATATATGAAGCCCTCCTCTCTATTACCCCCCCCCCTTTCCTGAACATTTTAAAACTTGCTGTTGTGTTGACGTGTATTGTTTTTTTTATAATACTATACTCATAATACTTAACATTTTGCGAAAAATTATCTCCGATTTTATGGATAACTAAATAACCCCCCCCCCCCCCCTCAAACAGTCTGAATTATCTCAATGACTTCCAACCCTGCCAAAGGGTAACACTATCTCGGCAATGCAGCGATTTCACTTCTGTTTTGTCCCAGTATCGTTCAAGCATTTTTTGTCAAATTAACGTTGTTTAAGTTTGAAATTTTAAGGCACAAACTATAGTCAAAATAGCCGAATTCCGTTCCTTCATAAATACAGGTGTCATGCACGTTGGACATTTCAAACAAGTCAAATAAAATACCTAGGTACGGTGATCCATAACGGGTAAAGAGCAAAAACATCCGTTGATCAACAGAATACTATTTAGTATTGACTAATGCATGTAATCAAACATTACTGGACCTCACCTTATAACATAATGTGCTGCAAAATAAAAGATAGTTGCTTGTACGCATTACTCTTTAAATTTTTTAACGACAACAAGCGATCAATATTTAGCCAAATTTCCACAACAAAACTTAAAAGTTTTCTTTTGGAACGTTTCTCTCGTTCTGACCAAAGTCAGCTGTCGTGAACTAAATGTGATTAGTTTTTATGGCGACACTTTAACAAAGTGATTGAAGCTCTTTTGTTTAAGAGAATGGAGTAGTTGATGCTGCATTTCTGTTAATGAAACGAGTTCATTCGCGCAATGAAGACGCAAAAACGACGCTGCTGGTCACAGAGACAAATGAAAAGTTTTTCTACTCCAGTCGCAATAAATGATAAGAAATGTTTTATTCTTCTAACTTGAATGCAATGCTCACGAAATAATTTAACGGCTAACTGACTGTTTTTAAGTCCTTACATTTCTACGGCATTATTTTTTATAGATTTCCGTACTTCACTTCATTAAATTGCAAAAAGGGGGAAAAACTTTTAATTTTCTCTTCTGTTCTTTCTTTTGTCACTCATATTGTCCTGTATGACAAATGATTGACGTGTACACATAAAAAAAGACTTGTAAATTTCTAGAATGCGTAGTTTGTCAGACTAAAATTAGCTATAATAATATTGCCATGTTCCGACTTCGAAAATTAGTGCAAGTTTTTATATCTTTGCTCTGAAAAAACCACCTGCTTGACCTGAACGTGTTTGTCCACGTTGTCAATATTTGCTAAAGTTATTCAAAATTGGTATGCAGATGAAGATGATGAAATTTTAAAAAGATGTTGCGTTTCTATAAACCCTAAAAGATTTGGAAACAAATTTGCGAGGTTAAATCTTACAAACTGTTTATAGAGCAATACCACGCGACAATACAAATAGTTCGATGTTCCTCTAAAAATGTTTGAAATATATAGAGCAGAAACCGGTCACAACAGTTGGCCATCAAATTTCCTGATCTGGGCTTTGCGTTTCAATCATTGATTTATTTCATACGAACTACTCGGAGAGGGTAGTTTTGTAAGGGGTCTCCTGTTTTAGAATTAGTTGGCAAGGGTAATCATTGTTTATCGAAAGTTGTCCATTGACACTATTTGCAGTTGACGACACATAAATTTATAAAAGCTTTTGGAAAACTTAGTCAAGCAAACCCGGACACTCATCTCAAAACTGCAGTAATCCATCACACATTCAAGACCCAACATTCTGTTGGCGAAATAGAATGTGTATTTCTGTAATTGATAAACATGCACCAATACGTAAAAAATTTGCGGCATTAAAAAATTTCCTTGCATCGCATATAAGAACTGTGAGACACCTATATGATCGTAAAGCCTGGGTTTTACTTGTAAAGCAAGCATAAGCATAAGTTGAGACAAATTAAAGGCGAAACAATGAAACGCAATGAGGCGTACGATATAAGCATCAACACAAGCACAAGCACAAACCTAAGACTCAAGCACAAGCCTTGGCAGAAGAGAAGAAAATTCAAAGGAAAATTCTTTGGAATCCTTTCAGGAAAACTCTCCCTTTGTTCTCTCGCTTATGCCTACGTTGCAAGTGAAAACCAGGCTTAAGGAAATAATATTGTTTGAACAAGACTGTGTAGTCGAATTTGGACCGCAATAAATTGTGTCCTGGCTATGGTAACAAAGTTCTATTACATCAAAGGAGATGATAAAGTATTAAAAATGTCAACGTGTTCAACATTGTCATGCTTGCTTGTTTCATAGATGTATTCAAGAGAGTCAGCAGCAAAATGTGCACAATATCAGAAAAAAACAATAATTGCCAACTGACAGCACTATGCATTCATTATTCGAAAGCCTATAAGATGTCGGCTTTCACCTGACGCGCACTTTGTTTCGGTGGAAATTACATCCCCTACATACTTGCATTAAGTCGAAAAAATTTTCAAACTTCTATCAATTTAGAAGTTACTAGTCCGTATTGTGGCGTGGTATGAACAGATATAGAAAAGTGTTATGTGAAAAAGTTGCAGAACATAAAAAGTATACTACAAGAGAATAGTAGCGCTTTGATCAGATAGAACTATTTCTTTTCTTGTAAAACAAAGAAAGAAAGACTTTTGTCAAGTCTTCACACCGTTTCTCTTACTGATCTTTATATATTATCTGGAGAGCGTGCTTCAATCTTACACCTGTCAACCAAGTGAAGACAAAAAAGGCGGATTTTCAAGCTCTTGACGTCATTTGAGCCCCCATTTTTGCCTGAATTATTTATCACTGACCAATGCTTGATCATAACCCCACGACAAAATTCACACACACCTGGATATTGGAGTATAACATTATGGTGTACAAGAAACAGATTGTTGAAAAATTTTCCCTATTCTTACATATGGTAACCTAAAACTTTGATCATAGTGAGGAAATGTATTTGAAGCTAGAACCAAACGGTAATGATGTATGTTTTTAAATTTTTAGATACGACTTCTCAAAAACATCGGCTCCCTACCGATGAAATGAGAAGCATGGAGCCTTAGTTCGCAGTTGTGACTGTGCAAATTCCTTTCAAAGAGCTTGTATATACTAGCATTATAGTGCAATGGCACAATATTGTTTAGTTATGAAAAACCCACTCATTGAACTAAAACAACATGGAGCGCTCTAATAACACTGCGTAATATCAATGGAAGCAAAATTTGACTCCAAGACATCCAGACACGAGTGTTTACTGTTTCGCGATTCTCTCGCGGGAACACAGATTTCACTCCTAGACTCCTAGTTGTAAGTTTTTGCCGAAAAAGAAGGTATTTTTTGGCCAGTTCGTTCATAAAATTCGAAAAAAACTGCATTCATTTTCTTCTTTGTGTTTTTTTCTTACTTTCTGCTAAAAAACGCTTAGTACCTTCGTAAATCTTGTTGTTTTTTTTTGCAAAGTTTGACTCGTTCTCCGAAAGTGTTTATATGTTTGGCTTCTTGTCCGTGTCTTCTGTTGTGTGGAATGACTAGGGTCGACCTCAGATTTTTGGCTTCAATTTTTGGCTTCAGGTAGCGTTCCATTTATGTTTCGTTTAATGCTTATACCTGAAGGTTCATAAATATGGTTGGGACAGCATTTGCTAGCATAACTTTTTCTTGGCATTGCTGTTTCATCTCGTCACTAAAATTCTGTGAGCAAAGTCTACTTCCTTTCGTGGGAAGAAAATGTGTGGGAGAATTCTCGTTGACCTTTTCCACCCACTTTGCAAACAAATCAGGATTTCGCTTTTCATCCGGAAAACTCGCAAAAAACATTCATATTCGATAGCCAATGACTGCACTAAACTACTTTACGCAGTTCAACCATCCACAAGCAATAGCGATGGATGGGAATAGAACTATTGAACTTCTGCTTGGGTTTAGAAACATACTTCAGCTGTCAGACGTAACATTTACAAAACAGGGCGCCATGTCGCGCTCATGCGACTGATTAAAAACACTAAAGTAACACACGATGCCTATTTATGATGCCTATACACCATGATGCCCATTTATAAATTTATTTTTCTCTTATCTTTGTGAAGAGAAACGTTCTTCCGTTTTGTTAATCACTTGTGGACACCCAAAAGCAGAGCAACCACCGAACCATTTCGGAAGATATGAACTTTTTCTTTGAGCTGAACACATAGTTTGGGCACAAACCAGGGAGGAATGACTCTGTTTTACGATTTGGAATGCGGTTAGTCATTGGTAGTTCAAGGAAACATAGGAGACCAAATGACGTCACAATTGCTAAAATCCGCCACTTTTTGGTCTTGGTTCCCGAGTACGCTCTCCTGGTAACATATAGCTCAGCGCTATCTCCAAAGACCATAGAAAGGTTAAAGATACCCCAGTCCCGGTGAATTACTCGTACTCTGTTACAGGTGCCGCTTGGCACTTGAGAACGACTTAAATTCCAGGTAACAAAAACCGAGTGGAGAATGGTACCTGCAATGACAAAAAGAACCAAAATGGCGGCTGCTCGAAACAGGTTTGTAGGTGTATGTTTTCTGTTTTTTAAGCTATATGGACGTTAAAAAAAGTGATAAAGTGATATAGGCACTCACACGCCTCTCCATTTCTGCTGGTGCATGTCCTTATGCTTTCTCGCTGTTCTGTATTTGGTATTTTCCTTTACGAGTAGATCTTAGTTTACCTCGAAAAAACTGTAAAAATTACAGGTAAAATTGCTGACATCTGTGAAAAATTTTAAAACGAAATTCCGATACCCGTTACACCAAAACTGGCGTATCTTCAGCTCTCTTATGTCTTCACCGTGCACACGTTTGTACAAACATGAAAAACAATTGAAAACGAAGAGTTCCGTGAATACTCTACCTTCTATCTTAGATGACGGTGGGTTAGCAAACTTTTCACTGCATTTTTTTAAAGTTTCCGTTTCAGTTCAAAACGTGTCTCTAACACTTTGTTTACTTGGTTTCTCGTCAATACTGCTAAAAAGCTGGAATTCCGAATGCATTATGGTCTGTCTACAGCACAGAACTAAAAATACTTAGAACGCTACCTGCAGGCAAAAATTGAAGCCAAAACTCCGAGGTCGGCCCTGGTCTTTCCACGCAACGGAAAAATGGCTAAGAAACCAAACATGTAAACACTTTCAGAAAACGAGTCAAACTTTGCCAAAAAAAACAAGTTTTACGAAGCTATAGCTAGCTACTAACCATTTTTTAGCAGAAAGTGAAAAAACATTTAAAAAGAAAGTAACTGCAGATTTTTTCTAATTTTATGAACGAACTGGCCAAAAAATACCTTCTTTTTTGGCAAAAACTTACAACTAAGAGTGAAGTCTGTGTTTCCGCGAGAGAATCACAAAACAGTAAACACGTGTATCTGGGTGTCAAATTTGGCTTCATTTGATTATTAGACAGAAGTATTGGAGGCAAGCGTTCCATGTATTTTTGGTTCGAAGGTCTACAGTTAAATAAAGGGTTCAAAAAGCTCTACTCGGTAAAAGTTCTACTTGGCAACTTGAAAAAATTGCGTGGATACACGCACGAGAAAAGCCTTTGCATGCTTTAGTCATTCCTTCGTGTTTTTGTCATGCCACAGGTCATGCCATTAAGATTTGCATGACCAAGTAAATATTAACAGCAGAAATGTCGGACTATCATTTGATACTTTTTGTACTGTAGACAGCCGTTCAAAAGAGTTGGTCACGCCATGTTCAATTCAATGACCAACTTTCTCTAGAAGGAGTTGAGAAGGAATTCGTAGCTTAACTAGGAGGTTCGCTGATTCCGCATTGCTGAACGACGTCTTGGTACGGTAAGGGGAGTTTTCTCACTTTTCTGTTGTCTTGTTTTGGAACATTAGCGTGTCTTCCATCTAACTGTGGTCTGGAACAGTCTGAGTTACATTCTGAGCCAATTTTCGGCGAAGACAAACTCGTAAGAATGTGTGATAGGGTGATATATTTTTTAGTTTTAAAGTTACGAAAATGAGATTACTTTTCTCGATATTATTCTGCTTTTGTACAGACGAATTTTGACATGGTTATTTTTTTAACTGGAGAGAGAACTAGTCATCACTAACTCAATGGAGCACCAGTCATTTGAACTTGGCTTCGCCGCTGCATGTCTAGAGGTGCTTAAATGAGAAGCCGAGGACATCTGACTCATCAGTTACTCTTTGAGTGTAGGTTGAGACAAATAAATCAATACTTTTAGATCAGAAAATTACATCGTGATAGAATTACGAGTTTTATAGTAGAACTATGTTGATTGCTACAATGATATTCAGGTTTTAAGATTTGTTTCATAATCGAAGAATCATTATTAAGCAATATAGTAAGATTATTGTTCTTCCTATATGTTGATTCTGTGCGTGATAGAATTTCTAGATCAAAAAGTGGAAATATAACGACATTAACATACTGAATAGGAATATCTTCAAAGCCATTGTTTGTAGGTATATATATTTCTAGTTGCATATTTTTATGCAACGAAGGAGATTGCTACAGTTCTGGTACATTTTGACGTCGAAATTTTCAATCGCCAGATTATTTTGAAAATCAATGGCCTCTGGTTTGTCAGTTCAATCAAGGGCCACTGGTTTGTCAGTTCTAACTGTTATGTGTTACCCTCATTAAATAAAGTTGATTATTATTATTATTATTATTACTATCTAAAAGACTTTAATGAATATAAATGGTTCGCATTTGGTTTGGAGCAACAATATGTCGACGCCGAAATCAAGCTTCAGCTGATCCTTGAAATCCATTTCTGGAAAATATTCAGATTTCTATAAATCATGTCAATGTAATGTGCACAGTGCTACTTGCCTTGCGCGTGATGTTTGTAATTGAAATCTAATCCTCTAAAGTACTCACATTGTAGCAATTAGGTGATTAGTGCAGCTGACTTGCGCGTGCACTTGCTATAGTTGTCTGCAGCATTCCCTCTCAGCGTGTCTCGGAATGCAAAAGAGATGACAGTTTAAATAAAATTACAACTGTACCTATCTACCTCACGATTACCGCCTGACTGAGAAATTGAACAGGCTCTAGAAACCCATACTAGCTGATCTCTCAATGGCAAACGAGAGGATATACAATTCAGCGCGTCAACTATAAATTTGCAAGAACGAGTTTTTGCGCAGGAAGTAAGCTAAAAATTTACGATCGACTTCTCAAGTTTTAAAGGTATACCAAAACCTGACAAAAACATTCAACTGAGATGCAAAAGGTTACGCAAAAATTTCAATCACTGCGCTCGGCATGCTCTCGCTACTTATATACTGCGCGATAGAGGCATGAACAGTAAAAATGATTTAAGACGTTGAAATCTTGTTGCAAAAATTTTTCATGAAGCGTCGGCTAACCAATGTAAATTTAAAATAAAATAACAAGTTACATTTTATAACTGCAGTTCTCGGTAAGAAATCACAACTTCACTGAAAACTGATACTGGAGTAGCTATATCTGAGTGCTTTGAGGAAATAGCGTTTGAATTTTTAAGCCTCGTTCCACATGAGGAAATAATATGTAACAATTTTTCTGTGACAAATATATTTGATCGCGTGGATGACTTATAAGTATATGTCGATTTTTGCTCAGAAGTACGTTTGAACGACGGTATGTCGCATAAATAATTTCGAGTTAGTAGAGGCCAGTGGCAATTCAGGCAGGGGCCTATTCTAGTGTGCAGTATTGCACACTTTGTGCAGTATTGAATAAAAAGTGTGCAGTATTGAGTGCGAAAGCGTGCAGTATTGAACTTGGACGTTTTGAAGGTTGAAATTAGATGTGCAGAACAAGCAAGGTAGATGAAACATAAAGTCGAGCATTCCAAATGGCTTTGCAACAAAACTAGAAATTGGCACAAACAAAGACTGGCTAAACATTTTTTTCAGGCACCCTGTATGTCGTCATCATGCTCTACATAAAAACATAGGAATTCAAAGATGACGTCACACCGCACGTCATTGATGAAACGTGCTCTGAAGTGTCCACTATTGCAATTTCGTTAGAATTAACAGGCCCTGAAATAAGGCATAAAAACTATTGCCGTGTAGCGATCGATGCCATATTTTTTGTGACGAGTAATCTACACAAGCAATTTTTCGTATATGACAACTTTTCCTTGGGCTCGTTTACACGGGCGATTTTTACTTGCGATTTTTCTCCTTCCAAGCGATGTGATAGACTTGATAACGCGAATATACTTGGTCCAACAATTTGCTAATGCACTCGCCAGTCAACCCACTCAATTTCATACGCTAAAAGGACAAAAATCGCAAGCAATAATCGCACGTATAAACGAGCCTAATTGTCACATAAAAGCAAACACTCCAGCAGCTCATCAGCAAAATTGTATTTACCACTCAAAAATTGCCCGATTTTGCTCGTCTACACGAACGAATAAAAGTTGTCACACAGAAGTTGACACATTTTATTCGCTCGTGTAGACGGGGTAGTTTTGACAATATTCGTGCCAGAAGCTTGATTCAACGCCAAAAATTTTTCGAGCCATCCCGACTGTAATGCAGTTTTTCCCCCCGAAAATTTGAATTGGGCAGGACAAGATACAAACAAACACATACGAGTATTACAATATTTTTTTTTGCATGCACAAGAATTTCTTTGTTTAATTTTTTACCGTGTTTTCAAATCACATGATATTTTTATTCGCCCGTGATCTTTTCTCCCCTGTGAGTGACTGTTCATTTTCATTTGTGCTAGACCTTGTTTATACTCTTTGTTGCTGTCAGTAAAATCACGAATATGTGTATTAAATTGAATATCAAATATCCTTCCCCAACTAAGGGAAATGGGAAAATCTAGATTCCATGCAGACGTAATATAACCAAAGCAATATTATTGTATAAAATTCTGAATGATTACTGTGAACAAGTTTGAAGGAATTACTGAACAGGAGGAATCTTTTGCAAACTAACTATGATCTCAGAAATTGTCATACTGACTTGGTTTTCTCAAAACTGAGACGTGAATTTTCAAAAAAAAAATGTTTCAGATACAGTGGGGCTAAACTATGGAATAATCTCCCATTGGGGGCTAAGGAGGTAAAGCAATTGTAAAGCAAATTAAGGGTTAGAAAAAACAAAGTATGTAGATTATAGTTACGGCCGGATCGCACCACTTAGTTCTCTTTGTCTATAGATTTCTTTTTCCTGTAAATAGTTATATACTTTATACCCATACTTTTCTTATAAATAGGCTTATTTCCTCTGTAAATATGGAAATAATTCAGCTAGAACGTTATTAAGAGATATAAAAGATAGTCGAAGACACATTCTTTGGCAGAAAAAATACAGTTCGAAAGCGAAATTCCCGTGAACCAAACGACGAGATTAACATCGCCGGTATCTGCGCACAAAGAGAAATAACACACAACAAACTCTTGAAAATTTTTCTTAGTCCTAACTCAAGCAATGTACAGGTCATTCAATTCAAAAAGCTTAAGTTAAGTCGGAAGTGAATTAAGTCATTCTATTACTGAAACCATTTTCGAGAACAGTACTGTGTAACAGCAAAGAAAGAAACACGTGACATTATTTATTAACCGCTTAAAAAAACTGGAAAACGGGAAGCTATAAGTACATTTTTTCTTCGCAGAATATTTAGGCCTAAAGCGTCAACTGGCAATGTTGACAAGTCACACGTTGAAAGTCAAAGGCAACTCACAATTAAGCCACTAAGTCTGAGTTACAAGTCAAGTCACAAGTCAGAAAAAAATGTGACTCATAAGACTTGGACTCAAGTCTTATGACTTATTTCCACCTCTCTGGTGTGTAAACGATAACAAAACTGTAGCTATCGTCTTTCGAAGTACAGAATTCTTTACCCAGTTTTAAACATAAAATTCCTATTATTTTACTATTTCTTTCGTTTAGTGATTTTTCACGATAAAATTTTCATTTTCCGCGTTTGAAAATTGCTCTTGATGCATGCACCTGCACAGTGGAGCTTGTGATCATGACTTATTAATAATTTACACAAGGAAAACACGCAGGAAATCAGTGCCATATAAAAGTCTTTCTACAGTGTTAATAAAAGTTCTTAAATTTACTGTTGATTGATTCTTAAAGCAGAACATCGCCTCATAAGCTCTGAGGGTTTTCATCATCTGTCCACAAAAATGCCTCATGATATGCAGGGAATATTTAGCTAGCACCATTGAACTAAATATAACTGGAGCGCTACCCAAGGCGGGAAATTTGAAGCCAAGTATTTATCATCAGCCCCAGTCTTTTCACGCACGAAAACACGCCGCCGACGCCGATCAACTTAAATTTTAAACCATACGTGAAATATACGTGTAAAACAGAGATTTGGAAAGTGTTTGTATACTATTACAGGTACTGTTAGCTGGAAATATCTTCTTCTATATCAAAATTTACCTTTTTTCTTTTCTTCGTAAACTTTAGTCCATTGAAGATTGTTGCTTTTCGCCAAAACGTAGAGCCAGGAGTGAAGTTTTCCATGTTGATTTTTGGCCGATTTGTGTATAGCGATTTGCTCAGTTTTCGACATGTCAAAGACTTTTTACGTGGTTATGAATTAATACATGCATGTATACTGTGGTATTGTACCTCAATATCATGTTAACGCTCTTTGTTGTTCTCTTTCGAAACGGCGTGCTCACAGCCTTTTCTCTCTATTTTTCCCTCGCGAGCAAATCGTACGAGCTAGTCAAGCACGTGAGTTTTTACAATTTGGCTTTAACGAACCATAAGGAGGTTTAGATGAAGGTAGCGTTCAAGTTGTATTTAGTTCAATGGCTAGCACTTTGTGTTTCAGCAAACGTCTTGCACTCGGAAAGGGCCACTGATTTAAATATTTATATTCATGGTTTTGAAGTTTGAGCTAAAGGCTTCCATTGTTTTTCTCGGGTGCATCATGTGTGCTTTATTCCAAGACAAACACTCAAAGCTCCTAAGAAGAAAAACAGAATAAGAGGATTTTTTGTGCTTTGTTACTGTCTAGTATTCTGAAGATGTTTTGGATACTGATCTGTACTTTGGTGTTTCACCAAGCAATTGCAATGGAAATGAAAAGTCTCCGATTGGGATATGCGAAGGTTAGTTATTACATAACCATTGAAATATTTAAAAGCTTAGTAAAGGAGTCGCGCCTGGTGTGATGTAATAGTTGCACAGTGGGGAATTTTGGGCTTGTACAAAGGGAATGCGTTAAGTATGGGGCGTTGAAGAAAATACGAGACTTTCACGCAGTAAAAGCAAGTTTTTCTTTAGTATATTGGTTTAAAGTCAGGAGGTTGTTTATTTTAGTGCATTAATGAGTGACTCAGTTTTTCCTTGCGATATTTTTTAACCTGATTTTCTCAGTTTTTTTGCTACCAAAAACTAACGAAAAAATTTCTAAAATCTTCTAAGCCTATTGTTGCATAATAGTGGATGTAAATTAGCCAAGCTGCCGTATTATGTGTTGTATCTCATTTATAATGCAATGTAATAAATGACTCCTTTCTTGAGTAAGCATTCGCCTACTCACAGTGTGCGAAGCTAAAACATAGATTTTGGAGTAAATAGACGTCCTCCGCTCTTGGCTTTTCGCATCACCAACTCGTGCGACATGGCCGCCATTGCCTGACTAGCTAATGAAACCATGCAGATAAAAATCTAAACCAAAGAGGTCCTCCCCGCCTTACTACCAAAGGTATTACTAAGTTACTAAATGATGAGTCTAATTCGCACCACAAATCTTCAAGTTACATTTAAATATTTGCGAAATAAGAGATAATGTACCAAATTCAACATAAACAGCCAAAATATTTGATATTGAGTGAAACGAAATGCAAACATGAAAGTTGCAGTTTGTTTGCAATTTGAGAAATTTCAACTACTTTGGTATTAACAGTCTTGTGCAGGAATATAGCTCACGCTCCTCAGGTAAGTAGCATTGCAATAAGGGGCTGTTTACATGAGCCGGGCTAGCCCGGTTAACCGGGCTGAACGGTTTCTTTCGCATCTTATTGCCGCTTC
>JAODVM010066438.1:0-17484 GCA_025400095.1 Phenganax marumi | reverse complement strand
TTTTACGTTCCATGTGAAGTAACTTGAAAAATACTTTTGTTTTATATTCAATCAACCTTTCGTAACAAGTAACACACTAACAACCTGTCAAATAATACTACACAAATAGATGGTAAGGTTAAAAATTTCAGTAGAAATTGACACTTCCATAAAAATCCTAGAGGTAACTGTTCACAATTTTAGCACTTTTTGCGCACTATTTTGAGATTTTGAGCACTTTCTGAGCACTTTTTAGCCATTTTTGCCAGCACTTTTTTAGGATTTTACCAGCGCAATCGGGAAAGGCCTAACCAGCAAATACAATGGAGTGAAGGCTGAGTGTAATAAAGTCACGGTGATGAAGTCTCGCCAGTATCTGCCACTTTTATATCTGTCGAACGACGAGTTGTATGGCAAGTTGCAAGAAAAATTGCACCATGTAACGTGGTCTTTAATGTCTTTTTATTTTGTGTGCAGTAACGTACAATGAAAAAACAGACATTACAGAAAATATCGCCGCAGCATATTACAAAAGTAGGTATCACTTCTGAAAAAGATCACCATTCGCTGTCTCGTAAACCATAATAACAATGCTATGCCAAAAGTAATCAATCATAATACGATCATTAAAATGTTGGCTTTAAAACGTGAGTTGCAGCCTCAATTGTATATGAGCTTGATAAATAAGTTGCAAATTTGATTTTGTGGTGGATGGAATTCACGGCGCTGTAAAATAAAGAACAGATACTTTGCTATATTTTTGCATTGTACTAATGGTAATACAACTGACTCGTACCCAGTCCGCAAATACCCGTCCTCCCCTTTCCTGAAGAACAATACAACACCGACTGAGTATGAGTGAAGCCTGGTTTCCATATGGTCGTAACTGTTGCAAAAATAGAGTCACGATCGTTTTTATCAGACAAAATAGAACAGTTTCAAACGAGTTATTAGCAAAGCAAGTATTAGTAAACAATATGTGTGTTTTCTAAAAGATTTACTGCTTAGAAGATAGAATATTTTGGCTGTTTAGAGATATCGTGACTCTTCGTTTACGACACTTATGACCATATGGAAACCAGGCTTTACGTAGCTGATATACGCCCAATATAAAGAAATTGTATGAAGGACTATACGCTTAAAAAAAGGATAGTTATAATACGATTCGAAGCATGGACGTATACCGTATTTGTCAGAACTAGCGCCGCCTTCGAATAAGCGCCGCACAGACTAATAAGAACACGCTAAGATGTAGAAGAGGCGTACCCTCCTGCGGTGGGGCTTCCAGACTCTGACAACGAGGGGGACAGTGACGTCGAAGTCGAGTGAAGACTTGAAAAGCAGTGGAAATATAATGACTATAGTCAATTGTTCTGTTTGCTGTTTACAATAGTTCTTCATGTTTGTTCTGTTGAGGGAACCGCAACTAGGCAAAGACAGACGATAAAAACTAAAACTTATAGCCAAAATTGCACAGCCAGTAAATAAACAAATAAATAAGAATAATAGAAAGCTGCGAAAGCTTTGTCTCCTTGAAATAAACGCCGCCCTCGAATAAGCACCTAGTGTGAGACGTGAAAGACTTAATTAGCGCCGCGGCGCGCTGGCTACAACGCTGTCGTGAAAACGGTTACAAGGACAACATTTACAAGATAGAAACGATCAAAGCGTCCATTGATGACAAATTTCTCTCGATAAAAAGAGCAGCCATACGGCAAGAATCCTAGACACAAGCCAACGGCGCGCTCAGTTTTGCGAAATCACCGGTCAAAAGCGTCCACTCTGTGACGTCGTCAAATCGTTGGGCCTGGGTCTAGGTGGCATATAAAGTACATTGTGCAGTGGTGATATGACTGATCACTGATCTCGAAATAAGACTTATTTCGAGATCAGTGAGACTGATACGCGGACATGATCCCACGTAACTGCCAGCTCAATTCTCAGTGATCAGGGACGATCTCGCATTTTCTCAACCCAGTTATCGCTTTCATAAAAGCACAAAACTGCAAGCGCATGGTACAATATAATATACGAAATCAAAACGAGACTTTTCAACAAAAAACCGTTCTCAGTTTGCATGTCAGTTATTGTTGTGCCCCGGTCTTCTCAGCTCAGAAGGCAGCAGGCCTTAGCATGAGAATGCAATAGATCAAAAAAGGTCAACAAGCAGTCGGAATACACTTACTTGGTTTCCACACTTCGGTTCACATCATAGAGGTAATAAGTTGGAGAGCAGTAAGTAAGGTAACGGAGTATGATATGAGACTTGCATCTCCAGTTGGTGTAGTTTTTGCGGTTGATCGATTTGTATTCAAATTATTATCTCCAGTTGGCGTAGGTTTTGCGGTTGATCGATCTGTGTTGAAATTAAATAGAATACTCGAAATTTGGGTATATAAAACAACAGCAACATTATCCATACAAACTATATTATACAAAAGTGCAAAAAGGATAACAACAAAGAGGTTTGATTGAAAATCACTCGTTCTCGCTTCCCGTGACTCAGGGCTGGATTCCATGTAGTCGTATTGTAGTAAGCAAAGCGTCGCGATATCTCTCACAAGAGTCACAATATTCTATCTTCCAAGCAGTAAATCTCATAGAAAACATACGTACTATCTATTAACAATTGCTTTACCAATAATTATTTGCAAACCGTAGTTACTTGGCTGTTTAGAAAAATCGTGATCCTATCTTTACGGCGATTACGACCATATGGAAACCAGCCTTTAGACAAGCAAAGATCAATGCACAAGCGATTTTTTCTTAGTAAACAGTAGGAGATGCAGGACAAAAGCATTCGACTAAATTATCTGTAGCACGACTGCGATTCAGCAATTAGTCGGTTAATTTCTTCAGCCAGATCCACAATTGATGAAAATCGTCCGCAAAAAGACTTCTCAAGCAACAGGTAGTACGTGACTATTGACCACGTTTTAACCGCCATGTATACATGTAATATGCTTAAAAACAAGCGTAGAACCAAGACTTTGGTCAGGTTTCCAGTGCCTATGTCTTTTCCATGCACAAGTTTTCATAAACAAGAAATAAACACTAAATGACAAAGACTTTGGTCAAGTGTTCAAAGTTCAAACCACGTCTCTAAAGACCAAATAGACAATACTCACATGTGACATTGACGAATATTGAGTCTTGCACCTCACCCTCAGTGTTATTCCCTTTGCAGATATACAACCCCTTGGTTCCTTGCGTTATTTTATTCAAACTCAGTATAGCAACTCCATTGCCAGATTGCAGCTCACTGCTTCCACTAAACCATGTCACTTCTGGAACAGGAGCACCCAAAACTTGACATTTTATGTAGAGTGATTCTCCCACTTCCTTTGAAATACTTCCAGTGCTGTTAATTTGCAGACTGTGAGGCTTTTCTAAACAAAAGGATTTATACATCACAACCTATCAAGGCAAATGTACATAAAACTGGACTAGTTAACCAACATAAATGACTACAATCTAGCAACATAAAAGCCTGGTTTCCATATGGACGTAAATGTCGTAAATGAAGAGTCATGATATCTCTGAACAGCCAAAATATTCTATCTTTTAAGCAGTAAATCTTATAGAAAACATACATATTGCTTACTAATACTTGCTTTGCTTGGCTGATAAGAAAGATCGTGACTCTATCTAGATCTTTACGACAGTTACGACTTTATGGAAACCAGGCTTAACAGTATAACAAGATGCCAGTAGAGCATTTATTTGCTGAGGCAACTTTCAAGTATCAAAGCTCTAAACACAGAGCCGTTACTTATGAATAAGTAACTGCTAATTTTTCAATTATTAATAAATTCAGGATATTGATGAGCAATATGTGCATTGTGGAATGTTTCCTTAATTTTCATGTTGGTGCATACAAGAGTTAATTTGAAAACAGAGACCACTCTGATTACATCCAGTTCAGAGATTCAAGACATGCAACATTGCTTTGAAAATGTGAGGGCACCCAAATGCTAGACTACTTTGAAATTTACTAATACTTAATTTGCAAACATACCAGTAACATACAATGAAACGTTCGATTCAATGGCCAACTTTACAAGAAGGCGAGTTACTTTAAAAGTATAAACACCCGTATCAGCTGTTGTAACATTTAAAAGGATAATTTGAACAGATACATTTCCCAGTTTTAGTGGTTCGGATAATCCAACATGTGCCCTCTTCGCAAGTTCTTGTGTTAAAAAGGTTGCCGTCCTATTAGTGTTTGGATTTGCTCTGAACAGGATTTTAGTACTCCCACCATCATGGCTAACCAAGAGTTCACCCTTTTCAATGCGTTCATCTGGATCTTCATAAATCCAAGCCAGTGTCACGTTCGCTCCAGTTTTCACACGTTTATCATTTGGCTCAGCAACAAATCTAGCACCTTGGAGAAGCAACAAAACAAAGTAGAGAAGTGTAGTGTGCAAGTATAGCGATGAATTGTGAGCGAATATTGTATCAAAGTGAATATATACATATGAAAAGCTATGCAAGCATGAAAATCACTCCTATAAGTTGCCAACAAGGAATTGATACAAAGTTGGTGAAATACAGTTTGCAACAAATATTCAGTCTATCTAGTGATCAACTGTTTTTTTCAAAGAGAAAGTACCTATACCTCTAAAATTGCATGTTCACAGCATGCTCATGGCACATGATGACATGCAACCTAATTTGCATAATTTAATATTAACAGATCTACGCCTCGCCTAGTTATTGTCGACCTAATGTTTACAATTTGTTCAACATTTCAATTAGAAGTTTTCGATTAAGTTCTGATACATCTCCCTACAAATCGTAGAAAATGACAGTAACACCAACATAGCAAAATTAAGCGTACATTTGCACAATGCACAAGCAGTACATTTTTTACATGAACACACAAACCTCAAACTGTGGCAAATTATTAATTAATATCCTTGACGCCAAACTGGCCAAAGTTACCGCCTAACTGAGAGTTTTGGTCAAATACCATAGAAATACGCTTTAATTAGATGTATTAAACGAAATAACGTCCAGTAAAATCTCGGGTATCAATTTATAATCGCCTGCCGCAAAGCCTTTCAACTTTGCTTCTGTCAACACATTTGCACAGCGTATGAAAAATTGCGACGAATTCTAGAATGTATTTAATATTTCCTACCATTTGATCCTCGAAAGCCACCACTTGAAACAAATAAACACACGGCTAGAAAATAAGCGAACTCGGACACAAAAAATGTCATCACTATGAATGAGAAATCAACATTGGATCTCAAACTACAAATTCCAAACTGGGTTGCACAGAACCAGACGTGAAAATTCCAGTAAAGCCTGTTTGCAGGCTAAACTTATGCGCATCCGAGCCGAGCTGATTGTACACTACATTACATTACATAAACATAAAAGTTCATTGCAACATACATAAAGTACATTACATAAAAGTTCACTAATCCGACTGTGGGCCGACTGCCGAGTGGGCGGGAATGTGAAAGGGCATTGGACTTACCGAAACAAATGAAACATCATACAACAATTACTTATATTGATGTACTGATCGACTTAGCAGCCAAAAAGCCAATACAAATAGTCATCGACAAATTGAGGCTTTCCTTTTCCTTTGTTATATGAGGCTAGTGGGCTGGTGCACAAATTGTGATTATATTTATTTCATCATAAAATAAAAGTATTTACTAGTTTACCCATAGGGCAGTCAATGCTGCCTTGGAAAGGCAACAGAAGCCCAGACAACCCATCAGAATTCTAAACATATTTTACTACAAGCCTTAAAATTGATAATGCTTTCCGAGGGGAAACAAGTCATGCCTGGCACCATCAATAGCACTGCATAGCAT
Organism: Phenganax marumi; assembly: GCA_025400095.1. Taxonomy (NCBI): domain Eukaryota; kingdom Metazoa; phylum Cnidaria; class Anthozoa; order Malacalcyonacea; family Clavulariidae; genus Phenganax; species Phenganax marumi. Next base: position 11,668 of record JAODVM010066438.1, on the reverse strand, counting down.
AAGTCAAATTGCCAATTCCTGCATGCTTGCAGTGGCGGACGAAAAATCAGTAATTCAGAATACAGTAATGAAGATCTAGAGAATAGGGAGCAGGAGCGTTTAGACCTTACTCAAAAATTATTCCACGCGAGGGGTAAGTTACTCCGACAAATCTTCGTACACTCCACAAAAAATCGCAAAACGTCTCTAAAACAATCCCAAAATCTCAAGAAAAAGTGGGGAGATTTTTCAACCCCCCCCCAAAAAAAATCCAATAATCTTCGTACGCTTTTTGTCAGCGTAATTTACCCCCCGATTCCACGCTCTATTACAAACTTGTGCGGTGAACCTTAGTACGGAAGCGTGCAAGACCTCTGGGGCCGGTTGTTCGAAAGTTGGGTAGCGCTATCCACTGGTATAGTGAAGTTTTCATTCAACCTTCAAAAAATCGGAGAAAAAATGCTGAAACTTCCAGTTTGGTCAACGATCGAAAGGCTATAGACTCTAATCTATCGATATCAGTCGTAATTTTATCTTAAGTAAAACGATCAATGGTAAATTTTACGAAGGTCACAAAGAATGGCTATCCAGTGGATAGCGCTATCCACCTTTCGAACAACCGACCCCTGGCATCCAATTGACACCATATTGACACCCACTTGCCGCGCCAACATGCGCCAACATGTCCTCCTTCACGAGGCAAAGACGCACAGCCACGCAGTGCAGATAATGAAACATTGATAACAATATTTAGAGATGGCAGTATTTTTTATTCATCATGATCGTGCGTGCGACAAGGTTTTTGCTCTAGAAAACCGCCAACACTCAGAGTTCGGAAGACATCACTTTGCAAGACCACTTCAGCATTCGCAAGCAAAAAGCTAATTATCTCTATATCATAAGCACGCAGGTTACGGCATGTATGTATCAGGTTATTACAAAGTTACTAGTATTAACATGACAATTTGTCAAAATACTGTTTTGGTAGGTAAGTGACAAATTATAATCGCAAAGGATTCTGGCAAAATTGACCAGGTAACCGTAACAGTGTTGTAAAAAATATATAATGTATTATTCGCGAGGCGGATTACTATTTTGAAACTTTTTTTGAACAATTTTTTGGCAAATACCTTCGTCACTGAACTTCCGTCGATAAATCCCTGCCCAAGATTCCGGAGTATTCTCGTACTTGTAACGTAAACAGGAAAAGTATCCGGAAGCTGGCGATATATGCGTCAGCTTTCTTGAGAGGCAGCAAAGAAAGGGGTTGGTACTAGGCCAATCGTTGAGTCACGCTCATATAAATTCCTTGCATATTGCATATTGTTGAAAGAAACTAATTAATTTTAATAACGTTTTACTAGTAAAACAAATAACAATCTGTTCGTAGGCACAGTGGTAGGGAAGCTTTCATAATGGTGGTATTCATACTTCTGTTTCATATATTACTTGGATGCTCATTTACTGAGATAACTGGTCAGTGCTATTAACGTATTAAATGTTTTGCATAAATGTTTAGTATTCGAAGCTAATACTACGATTAGTTGGGTTGCTGCAAGTGACAATGTTTTTCCTACAGCATCATGTATTGTTGTAGCAGTGTATCTTGCTTAGAGCACCTTGCGTTGATAGCAATGTTGTTATAGAGTACTAGCAGCCATAATCGTGAGCAAAACACGTTATAGACAGTACGTTTGTGATTCCTCAAGGGTGTTGTGTATTATTACATAATATCCCACTATATTACTAGTTAATGCTATTTTGAGATTGTGTTAATATTTGATAGACTTGGGGTCCTGATTACGTTCCTGATCAGAAGTTCCTGATTGACAAACTTCAGCATGATAGGATTGCAAAATCCTTTTGAAATGTTCTATAGAAGGCAGTAGACAGAGTAGTAGCCAGATGAGTAGTGGAAGCTAAATATATCAGTATCAAAACTGTTTGCCTACAGTACAAAAAATTTAGGTACTGAATAGTTGCTCAAAACAAAAAAAAAAACAAAGAATTTTCATAGCATTATTTTACTTCTGAGGTATAATTAAACCCAACAGGAAATACAATAGGACTTTGTCTTTTTCTGAAGAACTTTTAACAAAACAGCAGGTGTTATATATGGCCTACTAAATAAATTAAACAACAAGAACACACAGTTTACCACAATTGGGTATTAATAAGAAGAAACTTAATGACTAGTGAAAGGAGGTCAGATTGAGTGTAAAATATGCTCAGAGAATGGATTAATTATAAAAAAGTTGGTTTCTTGCCAGTATTATGCAATGCTGAAGATTTACCGGTTGGCAGCAAAAGCTCTTTGATAATCTTGCATTATTGCTAAGTTTTCTTTTTGTCTTCCCAAAGAAATGTTTCAACAATTTCTATCATGCTACTTGTGCTTTTAAGTGGAGAGACATTCTTCTTATTTGCTTTACTGGCTATACTGCCAAGGCTGTGTTAGACAGTTTTATTTGCCTGCCTGAAGGTGCCTAGGAATTAGCCCATTACAAGTTTTGACAGTCGTAATGGGCTATTCTACTGCATATTCTTATTATTCAGATAATTGACATTACAACAAAACATATAAATTGTCAACAAGGCGTGTGTTTATTATATTAAATAGACTAACCAATTCAGATCCAGTTCATATATATTATAAGTCAATCAACTTCAAATATGGAGGTTACAACCGATAGGTCCAAGTTGTATGAACACAAGTTTACTTGAATTTGTTTAATTTTTAGGTCAAATCACCATAGAGTTTGATCAACCTTCTTCATCAACACAATATTTATTCGATACTAATGACGTTAAAATAATTTGGAATTATAGAGTAAGTTTGAAAAAACTAGCTGACTTTTGGTTTAGGGCAGCCTTTTAAGAATAGTTTGAGGTGTTATTGAAAAAAGTCATCAGGCTGACCTATAATTGAAGTGAGCTATGTATACGTGTCTCAGCACTGTCCTGACAAATCCACTACATGCGTCTGCCTAAAGTTTTATGTGTTCTTCTCTCATGCCCAAATTGAAAACTATGTAAATTGATAGTTTCTGTGTTTCATGGCTTAGCTGAGAGTTTTGTATGTGTAGTTTTATATTATTTTTAATTCATTCTATGTTAGATTAATGGAACATCTGAAAATCCAACTGTCAAAATTTTTGCAAAAATATCCGGCAACGAGATTAACATCATAACACTTATTGGTACAAGAAAGATAATTGATGGTCCATACAAAAAAAAACTAACTGCAAGAAGAAATATTTCTACTACAATAATAAACTTCAAGAATTTCACTGCAGAAGATTTTACAAACTACACAATACGTGTTGAATATGACTTGGAGAACGAGGTGACTGCGGAGTCTGTCCGAGCCCTTGTACAAGAAGGTAGGAAGGGAATATATTATAAAACTGAGCAGAACTGTCCATTCTATATCATTCTTTTCACTTCCTGTTCTCCTTAAGAAAGCGAAGATTCCCTCTTACAGATTTGCATGGCTAATTTACTGTTCGTTATCAGTTGAGCCTGACGATGTATATCACAATTATCTACACAACTGATCAACAGCAAAATTCGATCATCTTCTTGTTTTAATATGATGGCCAAAATATCTTTTAATTTTCTGAGACTTCAGGGACTGGGGCCGGTTGTTCCAAAGGTGGATAGCGTTATTCACTGGATAGTGATTTTTGTAGCCTTCGTAAAATTTCTCACTGATCGTTGTAACATAGAGTTACGACTTGTAACGATAAATTAAAGTCTGTAGTGTTTACATTGTTGACCAACGATAAATTAAAGTCTCTAGTGTTTGCATTGTTGACCAAAATGAAAGTTTCGTCATGTTTTGTCCAATTTTATGAATGTTGAAAGTTTCACTATCCAGTGGATAGCGCTATCCAACTTTCGAACAACCGACCCCAGGCCGTTTCCATTACGCGAATTTGTTTGAGCGAAAAAAAATCTAGCAACGTGATTGGATTGCTATCTATTTTTTCTTGGGTAATTATTTTACTGGCCAATCACGTTGCTACAGTTATTTTCAGCTCAAATAAAAACGCGAATGGAAAACAGGCTTTACTACGCTGTCAAATTGAAAGTTCACGTTACTTTCTTATTCTAACGAATTGTTTCGATATATGAACCTCATATTAAATTGCGAGAACAAAATGCACATTTTATCACCGCGAACTTCACTTTGCGTAGCTAAAGGCCGATTTCCACTTCAATCGTATGGTAGCGCACCGTAGCGTATTCACTACTGAGCTATGCTCTGGGGCCGGTTGTGCGAACCCGTTTAGCCGAAACAAAGAGATACGGGCTCAATTACTTTTTAAGATTTTGGTGAATTCTGGTGACTTTACACCGTGCGCCTACCACTGAATGCTGCTTACTCATTACTCGCATTATGTTTTAGTAAAGCCAACTAAACCAAAGATAACTTGTGGAACACGAAGAATGATTTCCAATATAACAGTGGTAGAAGGTGACAATGTTGAGTGCTCGTGTGCATCAACTGGATTGCCCTTGCCTTCGATTGTTTGGAAGCTACTTGGAGGCAACAGCTCAGTATTAAAGAAAGAAAGCATTTCACGAAGTGAGGCGGATAATTACACATGTATAGCGAGCAATCAGTTTGGATCGCGCAACGAGTCTGTGCTTCAAGTAAAAGTTCAATGTAGGTACCCTTCAGTAGTATAGGAGAACTGTACTCTTTAAAATAGCATATACTCCATTTGACTGCACAAATTCAACACTGAGAATATTAAGTATTTTACGTGTTTCTGCAGATCCTCCAAGTTCCCCACAAGTTACGTCAAGTACGAAAACTTCATTTATTGGTCAGAAAGTTTTTTTCACTTGCACTGCTGATGGTGATCCTATCCCAGAACTCTCGTGGAAAACACCTGATAATCAGACTATTCATTCTACTGGTAGTTTTGCGGTCGTGTTGAATAGTTCTCGTCAATTTGGTGTCTACTCGTGTATTGCGAACAACTTGCACGGAAACACGTCCAATAATGTCACTCTGCGTCAAGCATGTAAGCATAAGATACACAAGGATTTAAAACGAAACATATCTCATTTTATTTGCTCTTTTGTAAAGCGGGCAAAGGAATGTTTTATCAATCATGTTAATCGGGTCTGGGATTGCGCGTTGGCTACTGTTGCATGCGAACGCCTTGACTTAAATTTTTTATTTCTTTTTTACTAGTTGTCCCTGGTAAAATACGCTTTGTCTCAAATACTACAACAACATTCGAAATTGTTTTGCGATGGAGTGAACCAGATGATGGGGGTTATTCGATTAGGACTTATGTTGTTAGAGTAAGTCAAAAAGGCAAGAATATTACCAAAGAAGACTTCCCAACTTCAATATACAGAAGTCCCCAACTTCAATATACAGCGAGAAATCTACAACGGAATACAACCTACACATTTTGTGTTTCGGCTTCAAATTACGTGGGGACTGGTAACGAAAGCTGCGTGCAGTTAACTACATTGTATGAAGGTAGCTATGTTGTAAAAGTGAAAGTAGTAATGCATGTGTACATTTGAGTGTATGCGTGAACGCGCATACAAACTTATTTTAACCACAAACTTATTTTAACCGAGAAGAAACGAAGTAGCTCAGCATCGGCCACTGGGGCTGGTTGCACGAAGCCGGTTTAGTTTAAACGGTGGATAAGGCGGAATTTGAAAACGATTTCTCGCATTTCGTAAATCTGCACAATTCTATATTATGTCCTAAAGCAGTAGTTAAGTACACAATTGACCGTAATAAAAAAGATGGCGTTATGTCGATTTTGCCAGAATCTAAGTCGTTTATAGCGACATTTGACGACTTTTACCTGAACGGCATCAAATATGACAAACAACAGATGATTAGTTTCTTGCTTGACAAAGCTGCTGACTTCAACGCGATGCATTCTAGTATTTTTATTGCATATAAAATAATCCGCGCAATGGATTCTGGTAAAATGGTCAATTATTGTATACAACTAGAAAATATAAAGTTTGGATGTTCGAGGAATATATAAATGTGATTTCTATTTTGAGCTTACCCACCGTTTAAGCTAAACCAGCTTCGTACAACCGGCCCCTGATGAATATAGCAATTTAAGTTGAAATAAATAAAAGGTCAAATGATGAAGTAGTGCGCAAAGTGTTCGCTAATTATGAGTTACGAGGATGTACGTTATATTTGTAGGACCACCTAGTGTCCCAGCTAAGCCGACACTCGAACTTGGTGATGATATGATAACAGTAACATGGGAGAAAGTTGATGGGAATCCAACCCATTACATTGTGGAGTACAAAACAAAGACTGACAAAGAATGGATGCGTTCAAGGCACAGCAGTCTAACACATCTCGAGTATGAAATAGTGAACACACGTCCTCATGAAGTGTACAGCGTGCGAATATTAGCTGAAAACGAAGATGGTTATACCATAGGAAAAGTAGCTGTTGCAATCATTCCGCCAGGTACGCAATAAAAGTCATTTCACATCATAGTCGTTCATTCCTGGTTCTTTTGGAAGTTTACCAACATGTTTACCAACATGTTTACCAAGCTTCCAGTTCCAGGCTACCCTCAATCCTGAATCAAACCCGTTCGCAGGTTGGTGATTGACGATGTTCGATTTGATTGTTTTTCTCAAACGGTCGATGATAGTTCGACTTTAACTTATTTAGTTTATCATACGACGACCATCTCAACGTCTGGTAGTCCAAGACAAAGTACAACTATTGAAAATACACAAGAGCCTGTAGATGGTACTGTACCTCGGGAAGTATCAGGTGGTCTTTCCACTACTTTCATCATTATTACAGTCTTGTTGGTGGCATTGGTTATAGTTGCTGTTCTCATATTCGTCTTGTGGCTAAAGCGTAGAGGTAAAGTTTCTGCGGCGTATAATATTGAAAAGTGACGAAGCTTGCATAGAAAATTGCAGTAATTTTACAGACAGTTTGTTTAATAGCTTGTTAAAGAACTTCACAAACTATAGTAGTAGTTATCTAAGACTCTAGTTCGTATAAGTAAGGACAATGAGAACGAGAACGATCAATTGCTTAACGATATACATTTGTATAAACTTTAATCAAGCTTTCTTTTTATTTCCTAACATAGGTGACAACAGAAACCGACAGTAAGTTATAATTTTTTGTAGTACATTTAAGAATAAAGCATTCGTGCATGACGTATGCTGTGTGCATTACTCTACTTTGTCGTTTTCGTGGCAACCATCCATGCATTGAAAAGACTTCATGCAACAGCCGTAAAATGAATGGCGTAGTAGTCACAAACATGGCTCCTCCGCAGGCGCCTGCGAAGGAGGCAGGCGTCACACAATTATGATAAATATCAATGTCTCGCAAGGGTTTGAATATTAAGGCAAACTATATGGTTGTAATTAGAATCTTATATTAGCGTCACTTCTTTGTATATCATGAAGAAAATTTACGGCAGAAACACTTATATTTGGTTTGTTTAAATTTAGTTTCGCGGTGCGACATGTCGCCGGACCTCTTGGTGATTTGTACGCACAAGTAGAGAACAAAAACATCAAGGGCAAACCCAAGGTAGTAACTATAGTTCTCTGAGTATACGTGTACATGAAGGTTTATACGCAGTTTCTTCGCGCTCTTCACTACCTAGGACGAAAGAAACGATTTAGTTTATGCTGAGCTATCAGATTTTGACCCGAGGGCAAGTGTGAATCGAGCACCAGAACCGCATCACACTGAATACGCTGACATCTCTCACGTCCTTGCACAAGTTCCTCGTGAGGATCCTGATTATGAAGATATACCAGTGCGTGATGGAGAAGAACTTCCTGACGCTCCCATCAACAGAAAACTCGACCGACCAAACTCTATCGGAATTTAGTTACCCCGGAGTTTAGTCTCTATCGGAGTTTAGGTACCTCGGGTTTTAGTCTATATTGAATACATCGAATATGGACCACTGATTCCGAGATGTGGTTATGCAAATTTGATTTGAGTGGTGTGTTGTATGTCAGAGCACTGGATATCAGTGAGTCAAATTCATCCATCATAATAACAATCGGTGGCATGTCGTTTACCGTGATCCTTTGCACAAAGTTTGCTAGTTCCGTGCGGACTTACACATACTGTCTCTCGCACTGCTCCTAGAAATATGACTAGATTTTTAAACGAATGTACATAAATTGCAGCAATTATTTTAGTAGTAGTGTGTAGTTAGATGTATCACTTTAAAATTGAATAAAAAAGTGTGATTTCTGTTTTCTGTGAGTTGTTTTGCATCATTTGTTTGGTTCATACGACATCCGTTTGTTGCGGTGTTGCATTGAATTTTGGCATGCTAGCTGTAACTTCTTTGACTTGTGAACCCCATAATAAAAATCAAAGTAAAGAGCGAGACCAAGAAACTCGCCCACCAACAGTGTTTAATGCCGTGATGACTACATTTGGAAGCTTGTTCAAGTCTTGACTTTTACTTTGACTTATTTGTATCAATATGATTTGCATTAATATGATTTGTGTTTTCCTATCTACGAATACGATGCGGGTATAACCATGAGTAAATTTAGCAGCATACAATACCAGTAAGAGCGGAAAATTGTATGATGGACAGCGATCATAGTTCGCATGTCTCAAGCGACTCACGTAATGTCCGTCGCTCCAGGTAATTTATAGCTCAATGGTCGCTAGCCTAGACGATTAATGAGATCATGATTGGCTTCGCAAAATGTCCTAATTTGGTCTAATCAATCAATTACCCACATCCCCTGCAAAGCTATAAAAAGTCCGACGTCACAATGCACGCATCATAAGTGCTTGACTGGGTTGAAATACTACCCCGATTGTGCGAAAGTTACAGTCAGAAAGTATGGAAATTGTCACTCGAGTTTTTGCTCAAGCTAATGTTCAACGTTTCCAGCTACGGAAGATAATGTTCTACGATAATCAGATGAAAGATAAATTTATGTAGTACATATTTTTCTGAATTCATCTCTGTTTTTTAAACGTTCAAAATATTCTTGTTTTGAGGTTCGCATTTTCTGCATGAGAAAGTTCACTTCCAGAGCATCGCCATGTCATTTGCGCAGAATTGTTTTACTAATGTAAATTTCAAGGTAACAAAGAATGTGATTATTTTGAAACAACCAGTTTGAATTTTTTATACAGGGAATATACATTCAGGGTGTACAAAAAAAACACGCAATCCTATATTCAAATAAAACTTTCGAAAAGAGGAGGAATCGGTGAAGACTAATATTTCCACTGTTCGAAAGCTCTACTGTTCAGTTTTATAAAAAATTGCTTGTTCGTTAAATTTGAACTTGAAATGAATGAGTAATGCCTGATACATTAAAATTATTTATCAAAAGCATTTCAAAGAAAGTTTTCGCAGGCAACGACAATGTACCATTTGAAATTAAGAACGTCGAATTCAAGCATCTAAAAATGACGGCTTGCTGTATATCACTTATTTCGCTCTTGCAAATAGCTTAAAATAAAAGATAAGACGTAAACTCAAAATGAAGACATGGAAATTTGTATTATTTCGGTTATAAGCTTTAAAGTTGGATTGCGCTTTTTTATATACCTTGTATACATGTATGTATATTTGTGTGTTTTTTACGTAACGGTCACTTGCAATGGATTATGTCGAACAGCATATAAAAACTGCTTTTTAGGTAAAACTCCATTTTTGAGCAGGATGACGTCGAAGCCGTCGAACTTCCTGCAACACTTCTTTCGACACGCTGCTATGCTAGCAGTTCGCTTCATACGTCATTAATAAACGTGCTAAGCGGTAAACTCGCTGAACATCGCTGCTTACATTTGCAATTCAAATCACACTAAAATATACAGGGCAGCATCAAAAACTAGACAACAACATATTTCCATCATGTATAAAGAAAACTTTTCATGTAGACACACAGTATAAAAATTTCTACCGTTTTTACTTTAAAACAATTCATAAGAATTTCTAAACTATTTTGAGGCTGGCCAGGAAACACGATATTCACCTCGAAGTATTTACAATGAGAATAAAATAAGGAAGTTTCTTGTGTAATAATACACCGACGGCACTGTCATTTCCTTCAAAAATACAACAATTGAGGAAGACACCAAACAACCTATACGGTGATCTTTGAACAGAGTGACTGACAAATTGAATCGAAAAAGCTGAAACTTAAAACAGCAAGATACATATATTGGTGAGTATCAGCTTCATTGTGATCAGTCGAATTGACCGATAGTGTGGAGAATTGTTTGTGCAAAGCAAAAAAATATTGACTCTCAGTTGAATTCGAGACCTTCAGTAAAATAGATTTTAGACGTAGTATTCGCTAATTTGATACTTTGAAATAGCTCATAAGTTATTATTCAAGTAAAATAATATACTTTTCTGTGCATTAAAAAATTTTACAATTTCATCTCCATGAAAACATGAGACAATATGGTCTCATATCCTACATATATTTTGTATGCAAATTACAAATGTAGAACTTTATGCATGATCGTGGCGTCTCAAAATAGTGCATCTTTTTAAAATCATATTGATACAACCAAGCGAGTACTGAATTTAAACGATTTAAGAAATATCCTATGGTACACAAGTTTTAAAACTACCATGTAACTGCTAAAAATAATTGAAAACTTGTAACCCCACTTTGGAATTACTTCACTCGAGTATGCTTTGATCCACGCACAAGCATCCTCTCGGATTCTGTATTTAATGAACACAATTTCAATTATCAAACTGCAAATAGAGGTTCTTTGCTATTGCTTAACTGTAACTTGTGAAACAATACTGAACGAATATGTGGTCTACCTTTGGCTAGAAGCTCCCCATCGTCCTTAATATGTGTTTCAGTTTCCGCATTCCTGTCAGATGTCTGGAAATATTACAATATCTCTACAGTTGGCGGGCTGGCGGCGTGCACTGCAGTATTCTGAACTGTATACTGACATAAAACCAGTCATACACGCCAATACGAACTAATTTACTAGAAGATACTCTTGGTCAGTGAAAACAACTGCTGACTCAGGGGAATAAAATTGATATTTTTGGTCAGTTGTTTAGATTTGCTTTACTGTAAATTGGTGCAAGCCAAGTCCCAAGACTCATCCTCCTAACTTTCGTCTGCAATCGTAGAGACAGTGAGCAAAAGTTATGTTCGAAACTTCGGAATGAACCATAGGAAGCCCAATAAAGTCAGTAAATAGATGAAAATGACAATAAAAGATCTAATCTGTTGGAAATTCAATAAAAAATCTATGTGTTACCTAGAAAATGTTGTAGCCACTGCTTCTATAGCTATAGAAAAGTTCAGTGTTGCGCCATATTGGCAACTACGTAACACGACTTACATTAGTATAGTATTTGGAAAGGATGGCAACTTTTTAACGATATACATTGACATAGTAACTTCAAACACATTGTTTTACGTAAAAACAACGAGAAAACCACGAATAAAATATCAATAAACAAACATTGATACTCAAAAAACAATACTCTCACAATAATATTTTAAAAAACAAACAATAAAGCGGTAAAATTTTGCTAAACTTTTCACAATTTGCTGAAAAATTTTGTGAAACGATGCGGGATGGCTTTTCTGATTTGAGGAACGAATCTGATTGGTCGAGAAAATAAACAAACTTGCTCAGACTTGCCCGAATCCGGGGGGAGTT